>JAFMTH010000084.1:0-86360 GCA_020921065.1 Vaccinium darrowii | reverse complement strand
AAAAGCCATTATCAATGTCCAATCAACTTGATTTTTTACGTTGATGATAATTACATCGAGAGTTACAAAAAGAACAGCTTTTTTCCGGTAAAGAGGTAGAAATGAATTAAAATAAACCACCGGCCCAAAACCGGGAAATACAACCACCTACAAAATCACCGGCCTACAAAACCGCCAGCCAAAAAAACCACCTACCAAAACTAACAACAAAAAAGAAACAAAACAATCATAAAAAAATAAAAGAGCTGAAAAGCAACCGCCGGTATCATCGCCATCGTTGTCACGCCGCCGCTTACCGTCGATGTTAGAGGCCTAGATCGGCCTCCCCTTGTTCCAAAAATCAAGATTCACAAAAAGAACAGCTTGATTCATTGAATTGTCAATTAGGCAATGTTGAATTTTATTTTGGAGGATCACTTTTTGATAGGATATTAAAATGAGAGGATCACTTACTCTCAATCGACACA
Organism: Vaccinium darrowii; assembly: GCA_020921065.1. Taxonomy (NCBI): domain Eukaryota; kingdom Viridiplantae; phylum Streptophyta; class Magnoliopsida; order Ericales; family Ericaceae; genus Vaccinium; species Vaccinium darrowii. The sequence continues at coordinate 85,893 of JAFMTH010000084.1, read as the reverse complement.
CCCTTTAACGAGTGGCTTAAGGATATTTGTTCGCAGAGTTCAATGAAGATTCTCGTATCTTTAAATTAAATGTACCATTTATAAAAACATGTTAAAAAAACCAATATCTTAAGCAATCGTCAACTGAATATCATATTTGATAGAAGTATCTCAAAGGATCTGCCTCCTCTCCAGTGGTGAGAGAGGAGCTTCCCATCCGGTTCTTGTTTTAAAATCATATTGGGTTTACATTAATGATCGGAATCATGCATTATGTAGATTTCATTGTATACTTCAACCATGCAAAAATTTGTGCTAATTGGATGCCTTTTGATGACTCATCAAATCACATTAATCTTGAAAAATAAGTACCGGTCATACTGATCAAAATCACTTTTTTTGAGTCTTGGAACAAAAAAAAAAAAAAAAGAAACTGGACAGGAACATGGATGGCAATCTTGACCGAACCGATGGTTACCAGAACCGTAACCGTTTTTTTTTTTTTCCCGAACCATAACTGAAATGTTCTCCGTTGGTGCAGGTATGGTTTGGGATGTGAGATAACCGGACAGGTATAATTTGGTTCTGGTTTGAGGTGATAACCAAACCGAGCTGAATGTGTAATTACAAAATTACCCCTATAATATATATCAATTACATTTTTACCCCTTCCTATATATATAGCATTTACACACGTAACATTTCACACCACCAGCATTTAGGGTTAGGGAGGCGATTTGCGGCTGCCAAAGTGCAGATCTCAGCTGTTGCTCTCACCCTCACCTGGTACGTCTCTCTCTCTCTCTCTCTCTCTCTCTCTCTCTCTCTCTCTCTCTCTCTTTGTGTGTGTGTGTGTGATGATTTCTCAAGAATCTCGACTCATGTATTTCTTATTTCATTTGTTTCGATTGATAGACAATCTTAGCGATCTCCGATCTACATGATTTCATTCTGTGTGTGTGTGTGTGTGTGTGTGATGATTTCTCGAGAATCTCGACCCATGTATTTCCTATTTCATTTGTTTTGATTGATAGCCAATCTCAGTGATCTCCGATCTACGCGATTTCATTCTCTCTCTCTCCGTGTGTGTGTGTGTGTGTGTGTGTGTGTGATGATTTCTCGAGAATCTCAACCCATGTATTTCCTATTTCATTTGTTCCGATTGATAGGCAATCTCAGCGATCTCTGATCTACGCGATTTCATTCTCTCTCTCCGTGTGTGTGTGTGTGTGCGTGATGATTTCTCGAGAATCTCGACTCATGTATTTCCTATTTCATTTGTTTCGATTGATAGACAATCTCAGCGATCTCCAATCTATGCAATTTCATTCTCTCTCTCAGTGTGTGTGTGTGATGATTTCTCGAGAATCTCGACCCATGTATTTCCTATTTCATTTGTTTCGATTGATAAACAATCTCAGCGATCTCCGATCTACGCGATTTCATTTATAGTGTAGTTTGGAGCCCTATTAGGGTTGCAACAACCGTGGGTCGCGTCATGTTCAAAGCCCCATTTATTAAATGTTTGAATTGTTTTGTGGAAGGTCATAAGCCCATGGGCCAATTCCATTCGGTTCGGGGATTACTCGATAACCGAATGATTCAGTTATGGTTTCAATTTCCCCTACTTGATCGGGTTTTGGTTCAGTTCTGGGTACTTATCTAGTTCGGGATTATGGATTCAAATATGGCAATATCCGAACTAAACCGACCCATTACCATCCATAGACGGGAAGCTCATCTCCCATTGCTGGAGAGGAGCCAAATCCTATCTCCAAACGTGAATCTAGCAAGATCCATTAGAGATTGGAGTACTGACTTGGAAATTTAACCACCTAGAAATTGTCAATGTAATTAACACAGGACAATAACTCAGGTCAAACTAGGAGAATAAACGACGGATGATAGGATACTGGAAAAGTTTCTCCGAAAATATTCAAAAAAGAGAAATGAATGATTCAGATTCAAATCATTGTGAATCTAAACTGTTCATTTCTCTTTCATGAACATTTTCGGGAAAGCTTTTCTTAAATCCTAACATTTTTGTGGGACAAACACTGACACCAACTACACTACACATTTGTGTATACGAGAGTAACATGAGGTACTTTTTTTTTTTTAACTCACTCTAGTATCCAGGCTAGTTTACACACACCCCGACTAATTTTAAAGAGTAAAGACCCAATGCCACCACCCAATTGCGGGGACCCAATGAAAGCGGACTAGGCCCAAAAGATTGATAACACTTTGACAAGTTTCGAACCTGAGACCTTAAGTGGAATCTAACACCTAAGTCCCAACCTTGACCACTAGGCCAACCTTTGGGGTTCATGTGTGAGGTACTTTTGACAATGTGTGCTTTTATAAAACTTCATTTTTGTGACATTTACCGAGTCTAAAAATGTGATTTCTGAATCATTCACTTTGCAAACCTCGACATGTAAACCCAGGCGTTATGAAAACTTAAATTGATCAGGCATCTGATCAGTGTGCAAGTTTTCCGTCTTCATAACCATTTCATTTCAAGGTATTTCCTATCAAAACTTGTTATCTGTGTTTCAATATTAGATTAGCTATGCAGTGATAACCAGAAACTTGAACGGAACAAAAGAAGAAAGACAAAAGATAACTGAACTTTGTATACCATTTTGACTATGAATGTTGTGCAACATTTGATTGCGGGAAGTTCGGCCTGCATATTATCTGTCCTACTGTCACATGACTTTGTTTGCCTGGACGAGGACTCTTCGCAGCTCATCGGCGATTCCTTGTAAGAGAACAGGTTTCCTAACAACTCCATTCATCCCCACCTGCGAACACCTTTCCCACACCTCCTCGTCGCCACTTGCAGTTAGAGCGACAATCAACGGCCAGGATCGGCTCCTAAACTTCCGAATCCTCAATGCGACTTCGAACCCGTCCAAATCGGGCATGTGGAGATCCAACAGTACTACTTGGAACGAAGTGACGGCAGGGCCCAGCGCGCTGAGGCATTCGAATCCGGACCCTACGGTGGAAACGTTGCATCCAAGTTTCTGAAGAAGTTTCTTTGTCACAGCCCTGTTCACGTCGTTTTCATCGGCTAAGAGGACCTGAAGGCCTTGGAAAATAGAGTTGGATTGTGGAGCATTATAAGAGTTTTCGGACTCAGAAATGCCAATTACAATAGAAGGCCTGAGCTGGAACCGGAGAACGAGTGCCATGCTTTGATCAAAGCCATCTGGGTATGGGACTATCCATATGTTCCCCTGCATTAACTGAAAATTATTGGGAAACAAAAAGGGAAGTTAGAGAATATACGAGAAGTCTTCACCAAACAAGGAACAAGAACTTGTATGGTCTCAATGTTGCAGAAGGAAATTGTCTTCTGAACTATGTCAAATCAACACATAAACAGTATATTTTCAAAATTAACTGCAAAATTATCTGATTCCTATTCAAGAATAAAAACAAGGCTTTGTTTGGAGTAAAATTGATGTTGCTCTGAACAGTGGAATTGGAACACAGTAGCAACATGCCAAATTAAAACATTACTATCATGGTAGGGTATTTGGCAGAGCAATGCAGCAATAAAAGCACTAAAATCATCTATGCTAGTGAAATTCGTCGATACAATTAGTCCCGGCTGACATGCATTGTCAATTCAAAAAATAGAAAAGCATGGTTAGAGCAAGTATCATAATCTGACTACTAAAAAACCACATAGGAGATCCAATTATGGAAGAATTTTGAGCTTGAAATATCAATAAGATGCTGCTGCCTACGATCGGAGAGCCTAGTCCCATTAAAACTACCCCAATCCGACTGTTTACTTTCCAAATATGCTGAAAATAAGAAAACAGACGCATCCTCACCTGTACAAGCTTTTTGCAAACGCTGAAGCTCAAGCCTTCCTCAGCTCCCTCGCTGGTGTGCCTTCGGCCTCCGGTCTTCACCCGTTCCACAGAGCTCTCCGAATGGGAAGAAGTATTCTTTATCCCAATTTCAAACTTAACATAAACACATCCATCAGAAGAGCTTGCTCTCCACGCCGCCCATCTCTGATCATTTCGTCCCTGACTTCCACTCTCAGAGCATACCTTAAACGTCACGCACCCACCACCATTTCCACCATTCAAGAGATTGCCAACCATGTGCAAAATCACTTGGAAAACCCTTCGCTCGTCTCCCATGACCTGATCCGGCAAAGACTTTTCCACGTTAACTACAAAATTATAACCCTGATAAACGCAAAGGCACTTGGAAAGGCAAGCGGCTTCTTTAATCATGGAATGCAACCGAAAAGACCTCATTTCCAACGGGAACCTCCCGTTTTCCTTTGTTGAAATTTCCATTACATCATTGATCAAGGTGGACAACACATTACTGGTTTTAGCCATCGTGTCAACAAGAAGCTGTTGATGGCCACTTAACTTCTCGTCCTGAATCATTGAAAGCAACCCTAAAACTGAATGCATAGGTTTTCTCATCCCGTTGCTCATCACCTTTTGAAACGCGTTCCTAGCTTGACTCGCCATCATAGCATCCTGCCTCGCTTGTTGCAATTTTCGATTTTGCTCCACTAATTGATCCCTCATGAGCTGTGACTCTTCAAGTACTGCTGCATGGGAGAGCGCCACAGCAACTTGATCCGCCACCACTTTTACTATTTCCAGCTCCTGATTGCTCCACGATCGACCTTCACCACCTGGAAGAACCAAAACCAGTATAGCATAACAAGCCTGAACTATCTCAGGAGTACCACCTTTGAAATTCGAAACCCTAAGCATCGGCATCCTAATAGCTGCCACAGCTCCAACATCCACAGATCCTCCACTGCTTGCCACAGCTAGTACGGAGTCAGGCTCAAGTATCTTCACCCCATCATTCTCCTTTATCTCTGCAACATCTACGTCTGTAATTGGAATGGAGGAACCATACATGTTTGAAGAATTTCTCCCCTTTAATTCATGGGTTAGATCCATCTCTGTCTTAGTCTCATTAGGCATCCAAACAGCACAATTTCGCAAGTCTAGCGTCTTAGATAGCTCAACCAGAGTTGTGTATAAAATGGTGTGTCGGTCCAGTGACTTACGGATCTCTTGGGTAAGCATCCGGACATGCCACCCAGCTTCCTTCTGCTTCTTTATGATTCCAACTTCTCGGCCAAGATCCCATGTTTTTTTCTTCAACATGAATTCCCTTACCTTCAATTTTAGAAGCATAGGGATGAGAGTGATTAGAGTTATGGCAGTGGCGAAAGAGACAAGGGCGGTTAGGAATTTGAATATGGTGAGGGCTAGCATTAGCTGAAACGGGTGGGGACCATAAGTCCAGCCGTTGAGCAAATGGGTCATCCCACATAGAACAATGAAGGCAATGAATTCGAAGAGTACCCATTTGAACGGAACGTTGGAACAGCTGACAAAGTAAAGGAGCTCAATTGGGATGGAAAAATAGGCAACTGCAATCAAGAAGTCACTCACTTTTTGACATTCCAGAATGCTTTCAGTGCTCCAAAACCCCACTTCCTCGTTACAATCACACCGGGGAAACCCGTTATCAGCAGCAGAAATGGAAATTAGGAACGACGAAATCAACAACCCAGATGCTAATTTCTTCAACATTTCACCTAATATATTACTACGTTTTCAATCCATTTGCTGATAACTATACGGATATTTTGAAACCCCCATGTAATAAATTTCTAACTAGATAGAACCCTCTTGAATTAAAGCTTCAGAATCCAAACTTCCAATATAATCAGTCATCTCCTGTTCAATAAAATTTCAACAAAACTATGAAGCCATCTAAATTAAGAAATACTCCATGATGAAAGGATAAATCAATCTGCCATATAGATACACATATATATAGCCATTAGACCATTTTGCAAGGCACGCATTAACAAATAATTATTAATACCCATCAAATCAATCTTTGGCCAAAAAAAGATTTGGCGTACCAACCGTTTCAACACACCAACAAATAAATGAATTACTCAATATTCCTCTTCAAATCTCTAAATTAGAGATTTTTACTTTTCACCAACTGTCTGACTCTTTTTCCATGGTTCGAGTAATAACAAATATTCATAAATAGAACACCGAAATTACCTCAACCAAAGCACCAATGTACAAACGCACAATAAATTCCAAAGCTAACAAAACTCAATACAAATAAACAAATAACCAAAAAAAAAGGCCAAAATCTAGCGATTCGAAAAGAAAAAAAAATTGAAATCATAAACCTTGCTGAATCGGAAATGCAGGAAAAATAAGAACAGTACCTGAATAAATCCGCCCAGATTCTGAACCAGCAAATCTTTCAGATCTAAATCTCCCATCCACAAGCATACAGATACATATATATGTATTCACTTATACGTATACTATAAATTTCTAAAAACCCAGATCAAGAACACCATCTTATCCAAATCCATCAAAGACCCACAAAACCAAATCTCAATGTATCTCCAACAAAAAAAAATCCCAAGCAAAGTAAAGAAAGATCTGTGGTGAAACCCCAGAAAAAAGGAACCGGCGATTCACCGTGCAGTCCTCAAGCTACCGTTTTGCGTGCACAGACACGTATAAACACACAGAATAAGCTTTTTTTTTTCCTCCGATCATACGACCAATCTCATTTGCCTATTGTTTTTGGTCTCTCCCTCTGTACTCAACTTTCAAACATTGGTTCCAGAGGGGAAAGAATGAAAGACTCCAACAATGCTATTATTTTCCTGAAAGACTCAGTCTAGAGAGAGAGAGAGAGAGAGAGAGAGGGAGGAGGTTTTAACGCGCCGTTGTTTGATAAAGAAGCGGAAAACAAAGAGGGGGGTTTTAGAGAGGGGGGGGGGGAGGAGAGAGAGAGAGAGAGAGAGAGAGAGAAACAAAGAGTAAAACTGTGGCCTTTTCTATTGGGGGAACTGAAGTGGACGTTTTGAGCAAAAGTGCGTCTAAGTTCTCTTCATGTTAGGAAAGTGGGCCCCACCTTCCTACACCTCTCAATTGTTGTGTGCACCTTCGTTTCTGGAATTGGGCCTGCTGTGCATCAGACAGCAGGAGGGTGGCTTTGTCCAAAAAACGGGCATCGTTCCGAGCACGGTCCGAGTCCACAAATATGACGTGAACCGTTTCCTGTGTAAAACTTGAAGCATGGGACTTAAGTAAAAAAAAAAAAAGTTAATTGGACATCAATAACTTAGTGAATAGACCACTTTTTTTGGGCACTTATAAAACGTGCAAGAAGATTATATGGTGGACAATAGGCTTTTGTCGGTAAGTTATAGATATCTGATCAACTTAATTTTTCACACGTTTGTTCTACTTGTGAAACTCAACATAGTGAATGGTTCCGATCTTACTTTTAGGCTCGGAACGATGTCCTCCCTTCGTTCTAAAATAAGTGTTCCTTTTGAGATTGCATGCATTTTTCGACGGCTTATATCTTTTAATTTATAATAGTTTTTATGATTTTGAAAATTTTGTATAATAGAATTAGTTATGATCTATCAAACAAGATCCATAATACATATTTTTGGAGATTCACGTAAAAAAATATAAGCCGTTGAAAATGCACGTAATCTCAAAAGAAACACTTATTTTGAAACGGAGGGAGTACGTTGTACGGGCACAGCCACCTGCTGTGGCTAAGGGCCCCCGCTCCTTTATTTCTTGAGATACATTCACAAAGAAAATAAAAGGTAAACCTCGCAGTTATGCCATCACAAATCTTATATACTGTAGTTTGAAATTAAGAAAGCGAATACTAGACTAAAATGTGTGGACCACTTGTGATTTTTCAACTTCCTTTCTTTTGGTCGGGGTTGTCAAAACTCAAAACTGCCCTCAATTTTTGGGCTCCAATTTGTCTTTAACTACACCCCCAAACGTCAGCCCACACACTACACCACTTACAAAACCCAAGAGCTGTGCGTGGGGCCTTTGGGTTTTGTAAGTTGCGTAGTGCGTGGGGCCCTTGGTTCTTGGGTTTTGTGAGTGGTGTAGTGTGTGGGGTGTGGTTGTAGGCTTGTAGCATTATTATTTTGAACTTAGGTCCAACCCAATTCAATTTTGGTTTTTGTGGTCCCATTCCGGGATCGCAACAATAATCGGAATCGGTTATTTTGTGGAGCTCGTCAAATTTTTACGAGTACAAGAAAAATCAAGGTCTATGAGTACCGAACAATGACTTATAGGAACACATTTATCATGAAACAAATGAATCTGATTCAGTATGCACACCTTCATTTTTTAAAAGATAAATACCAGACAAATATGTTCCGATAAGTTATTGATTGGTACACACGGAAATTAATTTTTCTCGTACTTATAGAACATGACGAGCTCTACAAAATGAAAAGTTTCAATTATTCCTATATGCTTGGGATGGACCTGCAAAAATAAAAAAAAATGGACCTGATTGGATGGGGGAGAAAGTGGACTGGTCCTAAGTCCTCTATTTTTGGTCATGCGAGTCGAATGTATTGTAGTGTAGTGTGTTTTCAATTGGCTTCATTTAACATTATTGGCCCCATGTCGAAAAGTTGGGATAAGGTAAAACTAGTTCAATGCATTTCTGTGGAGCAGGCTCAAGAAGTCTGCAAAATTCCTATCTCCATGACTGGTGGTAATGACAAGCTTATATGGAAAGACTCCAAGTCAGGTGGATATACGGTGAAATCTGGATATGCAATTCAGATGGGTTCTATGGCTAGAGTGAAACTGGCTATTCCTTCTAGTTCGTATAGTCCATTTGGAGCTATGTGGAGGAAATTATGGACTATTCCTACTCTGCCAAAGATCCGCATGTTTTTATGGAAAGCGTCACGAAATTGGATCCCTTGCAAAGCTAATCTTGTGAAAAGGAAATGTGGGAGTGATCTTACTTGTCCCATTTGCGAAGCCTCGAGTGAAATAGTAGAGCACATTTTATTTCACTGCCCTTAGAGTAGAGCGGTTTGGTTTGGCAGCGACAGAAGGAAGTGGTAGCAGTGGACAGGTGGTTGGAAGATCTCCTTTGTGGGGAGTTAGCAAAAGTGACAAAGAGGGAGGACGTGGGGGACATCTTGCAGATCTGTTGGGCCATTTGGAAAGCTAGAAACAATTTTGTCTTTAACAATAAACTTCCTTGTCCGGAAGAAGTTATTGATCAAGCTCGTATGGCTAGTAGAGATTTTCTTGCTACTGTTTATTCTGGAGCCAGTAGATCCCCCACAAGTTTGACTGCGCCGATGAAATGGGAGCCTCCCCCATTCTTGGACCAAAGTTAATTCGGACAGAGCGTTTAATTCCTCTCGCAGCTCAGCTGCCTTTGGCATAATTGCTAGAGATAGTGGTGGATCAGCTCAATGGTGGCGTAGTGGTAGAGTGTCGATTGGGTCTACCCTTTCAATAGAAGCTTGGGTGCTTCGTATTGCATGTGCTTTGGCTAAGGAGAGAAATCTTAAGGAGGTAATTTTTTAATTTGATTGCAAGCAGTTGATTAGTTGTGTGGCCGATGATAAAGTTAAATGCCCTTGGGTTATAGCTGTTATAGTAGAAGATATTAGAGCTTGGGCAAAGTCTACGAGCTGGTGCTTTCGGTGGTGCAAATGAGAGTGCAATAGAGGAGCACATTGGTTAGCTACTAATTGTATAGAGCATAATTATGTTCCTTCTTCGGGTTGTATTTCGTCCAGTCTTGAGTCTTTGTTGATCAGAGATTTGTCTTAGTCGTTGGTGTTTTATATTTGTTGAGGTTTTCAAAAAAAAAAAAAAACATAAAATAAAGTTAAAGCATTTCCAACCTATGATGTCAAATATGACATGGCGTGTCAAGCAGAAAAATTGGTATGTGCGGCAACTCCAGCCAATATGTTAAATGCTTGCGTGTCATTTGACATTTCTTCTCTTTGGTCAAATTTGACATGTAATGTCAAATCTTGTTTTTTGTTTACTTTACTCTTCCAAACTTAGTAAATATCCTTAAATATGAAATTAGGCATATTGGTAGAGATAGACTTTGTACCATGTGAGAAAGTTTGTCCAATTGTTAGTATAAATATTAGGGGTCAATTTCACTTTCCTCCTCTCAGGTTTCTGACAAATACAGAGACTTCCCCTACTTTTTTTGAAATTCCACTGTTGTTACATGAAGGCTAACGGTGTTAAATTCTTGCGTGAAATGACCGAAACGCTCTTAGGATATATTCTCCACCCATTTTTTTTTTTTTAAATTAGAGTTAAAAAAAATTTGCAACAAAATTAAATCGTTTTTCATTTTTTAAAAAAATGCTTTTTAAACAAAAAGTATCAAAGAATGTTTTTTCATTTTGAATATTTTTTGTAGGAAAAAAAACTAGTTTTGAAAATAGTTTTTTAAACTGTTTTTTTTAATTTATTTTTCAAAAATAACGGTTTACCAAAAACTAATTTTGAAAAAGTTTGTTGAAAAAGTTTTTCAAGTGAAAAGAAACTAGTTTTGAAAAAAGTTTTTTAGAACAGTTTTTGAAATGCAAATTTTTTGAAAACATTGTCTTGGATAAAAAAATTAGTTTTTGGTAAACTGGTAAAATTTATTTTTTAAATCTGAAAAACAAATTTTAAAAAAAAAAACAGTTAAAAAAATTATTTTCAAAACTAGTTTTTTTTTCCTACAAAAAATATTCAAAATGAAAAAAAATTGAAAAAATTTCTTTGATCATTTTTGTTTAAAAACTGTTTTTTTTTTTTCAAAATGAAAAATTATTTAATTTTGTTGGAAAATTTTTTTAACTCTGCTTTTTTAAAAAAAAATTGGTGGAGAATATATACTAAGGGCATTTCGGTCATTTCGCGCAAAAAGTTAACACCGTTAGCCTTGATGTAACGGATGGGGAGGTAAGTGACAATTATTTTTAAAAGTAAAGGAGGGCAATGAAATTTCAGAAAAAAAAAATATAGGAGGTCTATGTATTTGTCGAAAACCTCAGGAGAAGTAAGTAAAATTTACTCAAATATTAGTATTTGTAGCAAACCTGTCGAGAAAAATAGAGATCTCCTTCTTGTATCCTATTAAACGCCAACCGTTCATTTATTTTATGTCCTTTCTTTACCTAGTTTGGTGCAAGTTAATAATTTTTCAGACACCAGTCTTACGTGCTTGTAAAACAATCAAGTCCCTCACGTTCTGAAAATTACAAATTGTCATTTTCCCACAATGGAGTTAAAGAACAAAGTACTTTCTTTCTTTTTCTTATCCTAACAAGTACTATGACTGACAACAACCATTCTATATGCATAGATGAGGTGCACCGATGGTGCACCGACAGGCACCGAGACCCCCTTGTGAGTCTCACATGATCGATTCGAGCCATACATTCATCCCAGAATCAATTTTTGAATGAAATGGGGTGATTTTGGATCGAGCATTTAGGAATGTCCGATTGAGGTGATTTTCACGTGGGCCCCTCGGAATTTGATTCTGGGATGAATGGACAGCTCGGATGGCAGTGTGGGACCCACAAGGGGGGCCCCGCGCCAGTCGGTACATGATCTGTACCAGGGGGTCGATACCCCTGGATTTTTCGATGACCAACATGTTCTTTACATCTTACACATAGAATACGCAAATAAATAAAATGCCACTTCATCTGTCCCTGTTTGTCCTATTCAGATTTCGATGCAATTTTGAATTGTTCATATCTTTGAATCTATCATATTTTTAAAGATTTTAAAAACTTTGTGTAATAAAATAATTGAGATATATCAAATAAGATCCGTATTGCACATAAAATACATTATAGATTGAAAGATATGAACAATTTAAAAATTACATCAAATTCCATGAGGGTCAACAATTTGGGACGAAAGGAGAAGTAAATAAATCCTTCCATACTCTATATTTCTCACTCTTTTTTTTTTTTTTTTGAACTTTCTTTCTCACTCTCACCCTCAACCACCTACAATAATCATCCCTACAATTCATGCCCACTACATCTCAATACCTGTTTATATGTAAAATTAACAAGTCCAGTAATTGGTTAACACGTAATTAAATATGCCAGATGTTGGCAAATACTTGATAATGTAAATACATTGGATTAATGAAACGGGGTTGAGTTAATACGATATTGTGTTGATCCCCAAAATTGAAAGGCGGTTATTGGCGGTTATGAGTTATTGCTAGTCAACTTCGAAGCCATGATTTAAACTGCCAAATGCATGAAATCCACGTGTAAACTTGTAAAACAAGACAATGAGCAGTTAAGACACGTGGAACATACCCTGAAAGGCAGTTATCTCCTTACAACGTGGTCATTTAGGTCGGTTTGAACAAATGTGCAGGTTCAAGCTTTTCGAAGAAGATTAAAGAAGTTCAAATTCAAATATGGAGGAGGGAAAAAACTGCCAATTCAAAGTATAGAAGATGGAGTTCGAAGCAAGCCAAGTTCAAATTCTTTGAGCGGGAGTTCTACTAACAAGCAGCATCTATAAATATAAGAAACTGAAGAGTAAAAAATCCCGGACAAATCTTCAACAAACAGCTATCAAACAAATGATGCTTGGTTTGTTCATTGGCAAGTAGTTTTAGGATTTCGAACCCAGTTCGAAGTAGGATAGGAAGTGGATTAGGAAGCAGTTAGGATTAATTTTGGTTGTTCTTGTAACAATCATCCGTTCGAGGTTCTCAGTATCTTGTATTTGAAGTTGAAGGCAATTTCGAAATAAGTTTACCTTTGATTTGTTAATCGAAGTATCTTGTTTCTTTGTTGTTCTTTAATTTCCTAAGTAGATTGGTTTGCATTTAGAAAAATCCTCTTAAGTGAGGTAATTGAACCATTAAAACACAATCGCCCGATTAGATTGGGTTTTCCAAAGTTAATCTGAGGGAGGAGATTGAAACTCTCTCTGGCACGCTTGCATACAATTATTTTCTGTTGTAAAGAAGCAAAAGAACCAAACAATACCACTACCAACCCAATGAGTCCCATCCTGTTCAGGTGAGTTCATGCTATGTTTTTTTTGTTTTTAGTGTTTTTTACTATAACTTACTTTCATAATTTTTGTTTAACTTTCATTGAAAGTTTTCGAATTAATCATTCGTCTCAACGAGACAAATCGAAAAAATATATAAATGTGGACCAAACAATATTCGATCAACGTGATTTTCGAGGCAGTCAATGTTCTCAACGAGCTCTAAAAAGTGGTTGGTTACGATCATTATTGTGGCCCTTGAAAGGACCCACAAAATGGCCCAAACTGGACCAGACTAGAGGGAAAGAGACTGGACGAGAGCTGCTCTAGAGGAGAGGATTTGAAAGAGTGAGGCTAAAATAGTAATAATGAATACTTGGTGAACAATGCCTAAACAGATTTGTTGAGGTACTGTAACAAAATTAAAGTACCTAACCTAGGCATTTGTTGAGGTTGTTGGAAGGTTGTAAGAGAGGATTAGATAGCCACTTTGGCTAAATTTCAACATTTCTTGAGGCTGTTGTACATTCTCTAATTCCGATATATAGCATAATTATTATTTAGATAATTAGTATACAAATCAATCTCTGAAAATTAAATACTTTCGATCTGATCTTGTCAAAAACTAAAATTGTTTTACATTTGTCATGCAATTTTTTTTTTCTTAATTTCGTTCATAGGAGAAAATTATCACACATGAACATTACAATTGTCGAAAAAAAACTACACAATTTTATATACACTATAGCATATTGTAGTAATATACTAGAAAAGCTATACGATATTCGAAGTACTTTGTTTTTAAACAAAAATACTTTTCCTTAGTCGACCTCTCCCTCAATCTAAAATTTTGGCTTCTCCGCTGATCGAACTTATTTATTTGGTGAACTGAAAATATAATACCAAAATATTTGAGTCCTACATTCCGGCCACATCACATTAATCTTTGGTTTTAAGTTGTTTTTGTGCAAAAGACAAAGCACACACAAATAAGTTTTGTGGGTTCCGACATAGATGATCTAAACCGCTCATTTTTATTTTAAGAAAAATAAACGGTTATGATCATCTGTTGGGACCCTAAGTGGACCCCATAAAAATATTTGTGCATGGAAAAACTATACATTTCATGAGAAAAAAAAATGCAACGGTCTAAGCCCTAAGATTATAAGTCTCCCTACGGTCTCTAGGTTTTCTAACCTAATGCTCTAATATTACCAAGTTGTCACGCCCTCAATTTTCAGCATAATTAAATAAACACTTCTTAATAGAAAAACTCCATACATAAACATCCAAAAGTCATCTGACAACGTTCCATATTCATAACATACTAATAAGTCTAACTCGGATACCCGTATCCCATGATAAGAACATAAGTAAAAAAGTGTCAAAGTTTAGTTTATTCCAAAGTCAAAAGAGGTGAAATAATCGAAGTTACAAGTTCATCTTTTAAAAAATATGATATAAACGATGATCAAATTACTCTTCATGAAATGCCTTTCATCCATGTAAATGCACCACGTGCCTATCAACTGATGCTCCATGCTAGCCTGCTAGGTACATGAGATTAGTAGAGTGAGCTACACTAGCTAGTAAGAATTTCTCTAAAACTCTAAATGCATATGTAATGAAATGAGCATGAGAGAGATATGGTAATCTAAACCAACCAACAATTGAGCAACATTGAAATACACGCTAAGTTAGAGATTAAAATGTAGTCGTTTTCATAAATCATTGTTATCCATATCTTCTAAATTGGAAATTTTGGGTCTTGTATCCCCAGCCGAGTATTTTGGACCTCGTAACCCCTGTCGAGCATTCAGGACGTCTCTCTAGGACCTTGTAGCCCTCTGCCGAGATTTTTGGGCCTCATTACCCCTGCCGAGATGCGCGGGCCTCGTAACCCATGCCTAGGGTTGCACCGAATGGTGACCCTAGCAATAGAAGAAAAAAAAACTTTTAGTTATAAAACATTCCTTTTTCAAGTACCATGTATCCCCCAAGTGTCCCTCAAGTCCATTTAAAAACGTAGTCCATTTCGTTCAAAAAAATATCCATTGTCCATTAAGTCGTGTTATCACGTGTCATGTTCACGGGGATAGGCAATATAGTCATCAAATTAGACGAATAACAAATTACAGAAGCAATGGACAAGAAAGGAGTGTTTCAACCATGTAACGAAGTATAAACAATAGGTATTTCAAGCACACGATCAAATAACTCAAATGGAGGCCAAGGGAGGGTTAAACAATGTTCGATTTCACAAAACAGGATTCGGTATGTCACTAGAAATCTCGTCCAAATGGTGGCATTCCCGTCCAGACGAACGGGATAGATTGCAGGACCAAAAACTGCTTCAATTTTTTAGATTTTAGGATATTTCAACCCAAGCATTGAGAACACAAAATTTACTAAAGAAATGCATCAAAACACAAAACAAACACTAGAATGAGTAGAAAAGAACCCCTGCATCAAGGATTTAATCTCAAACTAGCTCTAATCAAGAACCAAAGCAAAACCCTAAATCCAACTCTTGATTCCAACAGAAAATTGATCTCCTAAGTGAATACGAACAACACCTGTGCTTCGAATGGCGTGAGAATGCACGTAAGAGGGTGGATCTACAATGAGTTTGAGTGAGGGAGGTGGATTTGAGTGTGGGAGAGTGAGATTTTAGAGAGAGAAAGAGGAGGAGGGGGCCACTTTCAATGGGGAGGGAGAGAGATGAATTTTTCTCTCTCCCAAGTTCCTTATATAGTCCAAACACACTTGCACCCCTCCAATTTCTATTGTGTTACAATTTAACCCAACACCAAACTTTCTCTCATATTAATCCACATTACAAAATCAAAATGTAATTTCACAATATTCCCCACTTTTATTTTCAAAACATCTCGTAAATTACGGGTCTTTAAAAAACTGTACCATTTATACTATATAGCAACGTTTGCAATCTTCCTCGCCAATTTTCCATCACAAAAAAGATTCATTATTTTCAAATACTCCATTTTTTTTGCTTTTTCGTAGTCGTAATGTTTTCCCACTTATTCTTCTAAGGTCTTAGGAATTCAGTTTTTTTTTTTTTTTTAAGTGTTTCAATATTGCATAGACATACTTGAAAGAATTCAATTTCAGAAATCAAGAGGGAAACAAATAAAGCGGGCGGGGAACAAAAGTAGTGCTAGTCTATGAAATGTGTTTTATAATTGTGCGTTTGAAGATTTATCATACATCAATCTAACTTTTTCTGCATGTTTAGTTAGTTCGAGTGTTCGACCGTCTCTATTATCAAACAGTTTGTATCATTCATATAAGAGACAGATCCACGTCACGTTGTGTGTTACTTCACTGCCCCACTGACCGAATGCAATGAACTTGATTCTCTCGTGACAACCACAAATGGGATACGATCTAATAAAGGTCAATCTAGCTAGCTTGCCTCCTAGTTGTGTTTGAAGGTCTTGACCCATAGGATTTCCAAGGGTTAGTTGAACTTTAAATCACTATCAAATCTTTGGAATGGTCCCCAGCAATTTGGACGGAATTCTTTTAGGAACTGATGATCTGGTAGAACAATAAAACAAGCCATCACTTTTTGTTAGAATGGTTGCATGAGATATTTATGAGGAAGGGTGGAGAACTTTTGTGGTGGGGTCACCCAGAGATGGAGGTGAGAAATGAATGAAACAAAAATTACAGGGGCAAATACATAATTTTAGCAGGGTAATAGCGCTAATTTTGTAATTTCTGGGTCAAATACGAAGTACTGGTGGAGCAATTCTTCATTCTCTCAAGTCTTAAAACCAAAAGTGTGTGGTTTGGGGCGGGGCAGCGAATCTTCTTTCCGACTACCTTGTCCGGCCTTCCTGTCCACCCATCTGCGCTGTCCATTTGAGCAATCAATAGCTCGAATTCCATCTCGGCCCTAAACAAATCTAAGTCGTCCATGTTCATCTGCTATTTGTGCCATTGATTGCTCAGATGGACAGCGCAGATGGGTGGGATATGAAAGCCAGACAGAGGCAGTTGGACAGAGGATCCACTGCCTTGGGGCGGGTGTTGTTTTTCCGCCTTTGTTTGTACTGTTTTCCTCCGGTGTCGTAGCGTTTTGAGTTATTCTTTTCTTTTAGTAGGGGCAATAATTTCTGGGTCAAATACGAAGGACTGGTGGAGAAATTCTTCATTCTCTTAAGTCTTAAAAACAAGCGTGTGGTTTGGGGCACGGTGGTGCTTTTCTGCCTTTGTTTGTTCTGCTTTCTTCGGTGTTGTAGCTTTTTGAGTTCTTTTTTCTTTTGTTGCTATCTTACCAGCGTCTTATTTGGGTCTCGGATAGCTTGTTTGCCCTTGTTCATTTTGATTTTTGTTTCTTTCTCGGAGATTAATAAAATTTCTTTTGCCTAGCAAAGAAAAAGAAACAAAAAGTGCCTAGGATGATAATTTCCTCCACTTGTGACCCGTCGCGCCCTCGATCTTCCCGCCCCAATTTCGAGTGGTTTTTCCTCAGTTCGGTAACAAAATAAGAGTTAATTAAATAATCATCCGTTTTTTGGACACTATTTAGATTTTCATCCCCCTTGTTTTACGGAGTTATGTTTTCATCCTTTTTCATTGTGAAATACCTTTTCTACCCTTATCAACATATACTGGATTATATTTTTTTTCCTAATTTTGTGAGATTCAATAAGTTCCTAATTTTGCGGGATTCAATAATTTCCTAATTTAGTGGGATTTAACCATTTTTTAATTTAATGGGATTCAATCACATCCATTAAGTGATATAACAAGAGAAATTTCAAATTCAAAAATTTGTTACTAATGTATGGTGAAATTATAAATAACCAAGCAAAAAAAAAAATTAAATTCGCACCAGCAAATATGGTATAAATGGCATACATAAGCCAAACACCAAATTTATGGTAAAAATAAATACCACCACAGTAAAAATGGAGAAAATTTTGAATAAACTTGGTAAAAATGGCAAATGAAACCAATGACCGAGTAATGTGGTAAACTTATAACTAGTCAAAAATATGGTAAATATAATATTTTATGTTTTGTATTTGATTTTTAATTTTTACCACGATTACTCGATTTTACCATATTTTATGTTTTGTATTTGATTTTTACCATGATTACTTGAATCATGTAAAATGTATCAATCACATAATCGACATTTCATGGTAAAAATAAAAAACGATCAAAAATCATGGTAAAAATATCAAAACTCATGGTATATAGATAAGGACTATGTACGTTCTCCTTGTACACGCTCCTTATCTATGTAGACCCGCGCAGTGGCTCTCTTATAGAAAGTATGGTGAAAAAAATGGCAACATATTCCGGAAAACATGGTAAAATCAAGTAAAAAACTGCAATCATGGTCAATACATAGTACCTACAGAAAATGGATCATGGTAAAACTACTCAAAACTATCCAAATAACCGTCAAAATACCCCCAAAACATCATAATAATTGGAGACATCACAACTAATCAATCCAAAACTCTCATACCGGGGGACCATTCGTCCACAGTGATGAGAAACATGGCTACATACTGATCAATCCAAAATACTGTTTGGGATGGTTCTGCTACAGTGATTGAGTTTGTGGATGGTTTCGCCGATACTGTAAAACCCAATTACAAGTCTTTCTAATTAACTCACAAATGAAGAAAGCATTTAATCAATCAGTGCATGACCAAGACAATCAATAATGTTCATAACAAGAAAAATGAAGCACCGAAAAAATTACCTTAATATGTCAGGACGACGAGGCGTCCGGGACTAATTTCTTCGGGAAGACATAGAAGGAGTTATGGACGAGTAGATTTTGAGATTTCTGGGTGAGAGAATCTAGGGATTTTTTAAGAGGATTGCGATTGAAGAATGAGACGGTGGATGAATGATAATACGAGATAATAGGGATTGGGTTTTATCCCCAATCCCGTAATTACAGTAAAGGACCTCAAAAATTTGAAAATGGTCCACTACCCACCACTATATATGCAATTTTTAATTTAGTCCTCAATGTTGCAATTATATAATTATATATAGATAAAGGGCATTTTAGGACTTTTTTGAATCTGAGGATGGAAACATAACTCTTAAATAGCCTCAGGATGATTTCCTAATTTTAAGCGCCTAAAAGGATCATTATTTAAGTCTCCCACAAAATAAAGGATGGGAATGGTATTTCGCACGTCCAATTAGACCTTAGGGCACATCATGGGAATGCCTTGGAACATAACATAGTCTTGAATTGAAATTGGCTGCACCCCGCTAAATTATCTAAATATAGAGGGTCAAATTCTCATCTTCTCAAATAGAGATGGATACAGAAGGTGGGTTGAATTGAATTTTATAGTCTTAAATGGAGTTGTAAAGGAGAAGGATAGATTAGAGATGCTCTAACAGAGCAATGAAAATGTGTTTAGGTCTTCATAAGACTGAGCAATATGTAAAGGTTAATTCTATAGATACCAAAAAAAATTAGATACTAACCTCGACTGCTCATTGTTGCAATTAATGGTTCGGAAGAGATAACTTCTTTTTTTTTTTTTTTGTAGAAGACTCTTTGAATAAATATGAACCATTGATTATCCTAATGAATAATCCAAATTTGGACTATTTCCTCTGGTCCATAACTTGGACTATGGAGGATCTGAACCGATACCCAAAAATTATTTGGACTGGGATCAGGTACGGAACCCGGATCCGGCCACGGGGGTGGCACCTTTCAATGAAAAACTACTTACATGTTACGCGGAAAAATATGACCGAAAATTTTGGTTAGGAAGTCATATAACTAGGTACTATGATGTTTTTTTAAAAAAAATAAGTAAAGGCTTCCTCCAACTCTCTTAATGCTATTCAAATACAAGCATACACTATTGATTTTTCTTGATCCCAACAAACGATGCTCCCAATTGCAATTTTTTCACTTTTTTTACAACGTATTAGTTTTTTTTTTTTTTTTATACCCGTACATAACTAGTTAAACCACTTTAGCCTATAAAAAAATATTTACAGGTTCAAAAGTCTAGATGACACCTATCCACGCCTCTCTACGTTAGTACTTTCGCAAAATAAAATGGACCCGTAACTCCAACAGTTGTTGCATTCTGCTTTTTCCTTGGCAAAGACAACAAAAAGTAAACAATATACTAGAAACAAAATAAAACGTGCTTGAACAACGAGCTACTTTGAGTAATGATTTTTTTATCGGTTCTTTTAAGCAATGATAGAAACAAAATTTCCGAACACAACTTTTGACACAACTGCATTTGAAACCGTTCAATATATGCGAGTTCACATAGTCATATACAAGTACATAAGCGGTTTTACATTAACAAATGGGTGGTCACTTGAACACCCTAAAAAAAAATTGGTTTAAAATACTTGTAATATTTTAAATTTTATTTTATTGTAGCCCCTTTTAAACACTATACTAAAAAATATTTGAACTTCCTGCGCATAAAGATTTGAACACTTAACCCAAAAGTTCGAATAACTAGCCCCAAAAAATCAGCCTACAAACCAATTGAATGTAAACAACCAACTAAAAACCATATACAGCTCTATAGCTTATCATAGATGGTCAATTGAATAACCTAAACTCTTTTATATTTTTTATATTCCATGTTATAATCTTGTCTCGTGTTTGTTTGAACACTTAGTCCTATACCGTGAACATCCATCTAGGAAATTCATAATTGTTAACTAATATATTAGCTTAAAACACACACTCTTAATGAAAACAATTAAAAAAATGAGGAGAGAAAAATGTATCAATTGGTATCGTCTGTTCGGGCTTTTCTCTTAAACAACAATCAAATCTATACCCCAAATATAAGAACAAATGTCCAAAAGAAAATCTGTGTGAACCCATATATTTCCCACATAATTTCCCAGCACAAAAACTAATGTGTTTTTGCGCTCGTATTTTCATATTATTTGGTCACACTATTGACATTAATTGTGATTGTGATTAGTATATATATACGGCTAGTTAAACTCATAGAGCTACGGTAATTTTTGAACACCCTACTCAAAATTCCTAAAACCGCCACTGTACAACTAGCGGTTTCGGTTACAATTGCATCCGGAAGATGTGTTCCTAAACTTTTTCGTTTCTTTTTCCCCTTGTTTGAATTTTAGCTAAGATCGGATAAAAAAAACAAAAAAAAAGTTTGGCAAAGATCAGATCAAAATCCCACGTGATTTTCGTGTAAAACATTTTGAAGATCCAGAATATTCGCACACGTGATCGATGTTAGGCCAACATTCACACTCGAAAAAGATAGATGATCCTCTTTAGCATTCCGATTACAAATTACTCACTGGACCGATTAAAGTTTGTCCATTTTATGCTCAAATTGAGCTCAATTATGATTCTTCAAATTGAATAGCGATAATATTAAATGAAAATTCATTTATTTCAATACATAAATGATGTGATGATCATCAGCTTATCAATAAATTAACTTGATTTTTGGCACAATTTAACTGCTCGACTGGGTTAATAACACAATTGATTAGAGTGATCGACACCGAAAAAACACAACAAAGGACAAAATTGGAAAGTCCAATTACTTTTTCCAACGAAAGAGAATCCTTCTCCTTTCAAAAACTGGTAATTCGAAGAAAGTGGCAATGTAATATAACAAGGAAGAGCGGTTTTTGAATCCTTTATAATTTTAACTTTTTCTTCTAATCTTACGGCTAAGTGTTTAAAGTCTATAAATCAAAGCCCTTCATTTTTTCCAAGAGCAGCTTAACGAATGGCTAGGATTAATTTCCGAAACATAGCAAAGACCACGCCCATTTCTTTCCTTCTTTAGATTGCCCCACGTCTCTCTCTCTCTCTCTCTCTCTCTCTCTGTCTGTCTGTCTCTCTCTCTCTCTCTCCGAATCCCACAATCTTCTCTACAATACTTTCTTTTTTATTTGAAACTTCAAAATCATTTATACATTGTTCCCTCTCTCTTATTCACTCTCTGATCTCTGTGTAACCTTGAATTTCATTTGTGTTCGAATAATTTGTAGTGATTCGGCTCTCTCTACCTCCATCATCTCATCTCACCCGTGGTAGACTCTGTATGTGGGAGTTTAGAGGTTTTGAATATTCATTGTAAGGTAAACATTGGCGAGGTTTTTCTATTTTGCTAATTATAAATTTGAAATTTATATAAAAGAGATAATGCAAAATTTTCTATATATATAAATTTTTAATTTATATAAGCCTCATTTTAAAAGTGATACTTTATTACGAGGTGGCATAGGGTGGTTGGTCGGAGTTAGGGTATGCCATTGTGTGCTTTACGCACAAACAATTGCTAGATCAATTACTACCTCCGTCCCCATTTAATAGGCCCTTTTGGAGATTCTAAGGCTTAGTTTTCCATTTGATAAAATGGAGATTTGCTAAAATCATGTGGGAGATTTTAGCAAATGAAGTGGGGAGGAGATTTTATCTCCAATGAATCTAGACAAGTGTGTATCCAGATTCATTGGAGATAAAATCTCCTCCCCACTTTATTTGCTAAAATCACCCACTTGATTTTAGCAAATCTCCATTTTATCAAATGGAAAACTAAATCATTACACTTCTAAAAACTTACTTTTCTCACACTCCAAGTCGCCAATTTCAAACCGGTTCCAGAAGCAAATGTAGCACAGGTCGTAGGGGCAACCATAACCACTGACATGAGCACAATATCTTGATGTCCCGCAAAAGAATCCTGGAAGCAGAGACTAAGCAGATTCCTTTCTAGACCATATATGGGGTTCCATGTCTGATTCATCAGCTGGTTTATTTATAAAGAATTAGTCTAAGGTCCATTATAGCTTTTTGTAACATGTCTAGTCCACCTCTTAGTTTCATAACTCCTCTAATCCACCTTTTTACAATTTCTAAGGTGTAAGGTCCACTCTCCATTTTTAATAGACAAATGTACCCTCACATTAAATTTAATACATAATATACTTTCATAGGGTACCTAGGGTTTAGGTTTAGGCACTTTCATAGGATACCCTAGGATTTAGGTTTAGGGTGCACTTCCATATTATAAGGTTTTTAGTGGTTTAGGCACTTTCATAGGGGACCCTAGGGTTTAGGTTTATGCACTTTCATAGGGTACCCTAGGGTTTAGGTTTATGGTGCACTTTCCTATTGTAGGGTTTTTAGTGGTTAGATACTTTCATAGGATACCCTAGAATTTTAGGCACTTCCTCTTCAACTAGGATTTTAGGCACTTCTTCTTAGGGCACCCTACCCTAAAATTCTAGGGTACCCTAAAATCCTAGGGCACTTCTTCTTAGGGTACGTTTTAGGGTACCCTAGGATTTTAGGGCACTTCTTCTTAGGGTACGTTTTAGAGTACCCTAGGATTTTAGGGTAGGGTACCCTAGGATTTTAGGGTACCCTAGGGTTTTAGGGTAGGGTACCCTAGGTTTTTAGTGTGGGGTACCTTAGGATTTTAGGGTACCCTAGGGTTTTAGGGTAGGGTACCCTAGGTTTTTAGGGTACCCTAAGATCTTAGAGTATCCTAAGAAGCGAGGGGTATTCTTGTAATTGGTACATGTGAGTGGACTAGATGTGTTAGGATAATATTAGGTGGACTAGAAGTGTTAAGAAATAGCTATAGTGGACCTTATTACAATTCTCCCTTTATTTTAATGTTGATAGTTCTCTCATTTCCGCGGGGGTCTCCAGAACTAGAGAAGGGTAAGGTTTTACGGATCTCTCTCTCACCATCCTTCCTCCCCGTATAGGTCTCTGGCAGTTTGTTGGAGTAGGTTTCCCCACCCTCGTTGTGCCTTGTTGTCTTTCTATGTTGAGTAACTGTCCAACTATTGTATTTTTCATAGTAGACTTTTCAGGCAATTGCTAGATCAATTACTCCCTCCGTCCCCATTTAATAGTCCCTTTTTGGGGATTCTAACTAATTAAATGAACACAATCATTGCACTTTTAAAATTTTACTTTTCTCATTTTACCTTTTCTTATTTTTTAGTACTACTAATTTCAAAATGAAAGGGTGAAAGAGGAAATTTATTAACTATTACCTATGTAGTTTTGAAGGGAGACAATATTGTTGGGATGGCAAAAAGTGTTAAATGGGACCATAAAATGTTGACGGATGGAGTAACATGTTTTAATTATTGGTTTTCGCAGAGTTGAAATGTTTTGAGAGGAGTTGAAATATTGCACATGCATTTAGTATTAATTTGTGTGTGCCGATTGTTCGAGTGCATGCCGATTATTTGAACCATGCCTTCTGGTACGTGCATGCGCTAGTAAATGATACTTCAAAAGCAATGGAATCCAAGAAAACCTCGAAAGAATAAGTACGTGATAGAAAGAGCGGAGGTGCCCTGCATGGTTGTAGTTCACAATTTGGGCCATCCAAAGTATTTTCAAACATCCAAATCTTAAACATTATTTTATGTGTAGGATACTTATTTTATATCGTTGATAACTCTTTAGACGGCCCATATTGTGCACCACAACCCCGTATTGGACTTCCGCCATACAGGATCCCCTATTCCAATAAGAAGTAAGATATGGATAGAGAACTTATTATTTGCTCATGGAGCACCACCACCAAGGGCGGTCCTAAGGGATGCAAGAGGAGGTCTAGGTCCCTGCACACTTAGCAATTATCTCATTTGTTCTGTTACATTTGCTTTTCCCTCAAGAGAACGTTATCCACTTTACTTGTTTATTGTATGCAAGATGGAAATATACTTCACGATATTTATTTTTGTTATTTTTTGCCTTACATTTCTTTGTTATAGTAATATTTAAGGATGACACATGTGATTTGGTCCCTTCACATTGACAATCATGCGTTTGCTACTGACCACCACATCCTGAAGTCTTTCTCACCACATATTTGTGTTGGGTTCATCATTGAGTGTGTGGTTTTCCAAACAAATTATGATGAAGAACACCCGCCCCTAGAGTACTAAAAAAAACTTGGGAGTGAATGGGTATGAAAAAGTAAGTTAAGCATCTTCATCTCATGCTCTATGTCTCTATTTCTTCATATCTTAGAAAAAAAGGCATTTTCAATTGATCCTCTATTTTCTCCTCCATTTTAGAGGAGGAGATTTGGTAGTCCCAACAGAGTGAAAAAAATTATGGAGATTTGATAAGTTCGATCAGAAGGTGTTGTAACCTTCGGAACTTATTCCCTCAAATGTTGATTTGCTCGGATATGTTTGCCTTGATGTTGAACTCATGGAACCCTAAACCCTAGGTTCAGATTTGGGGGTTTTGCACGGGGGTATTTTCACTCAACGGGATGTTAAGACTTTTGAAGCTAAGGATTGGGGAGTATTTTCATTGGGTATCAGAGTATATGGCTAATGAATTGTGGTCGAATTTGAGGAGAAAATGTGCCTATTTATAGGGCTTGGAAAGGGAGTATCCTAATTTGATTAAAGCTTGAATTAGAGAGGCTTAGCACTGGTTAATCTCTATCTAAAAGAGTCCCGATCTTGTTTACAACGTTAAATAGAGTAATCCAATCAACGAAAGAAGAGTTAGAGTTCTGATCGGGCTCTGGCGGCAAAGCTTCTGAAAGTAGTGGATTTGCCGGCCGGTCAAAGGGTGTACCGGCTAGTTGATGCATTTGACTGGAGGGTTTTTGGTTTGTAATAGGAGACTAGGTTTCTGGTTGCTGGTAAATGGGCTCACCGGTTAGTTAATGCAAATACCGGGCAATATTTTGGCTGGGTTTGGAAGGTTAATGGTTAGGTCACTAAATCTTCACAAAGGTTCTAAAGTCCACGTGAGTCCACCCAAAGCATTCCGTTGTCATTTCCATCATCGGGAGTTCGCTTGTAGCAGTTCTTAAAATACCCACCGAGTCAATTTTGGGTGTCTACACTGATCGATCCATTTAGGGATCGTGTCGTCAATTATGCGTGTTGAGCCTGTGGCGTATAGAAACACTTTATAACGCGATAAGTTGTTGGGTTTGACTTTGCTAAAAAGGGGACTTGCAGGAAATAATTCAAATTTTAGGTAGCCTTGGGTCTTGACATACGAATGTATATTCACCAAGAAGTTGTTAGCTTAAGTATTGGTGATCGTTTCCTTTAATGGTAGCCCTGCAAACGTAGTTGCACCACACTTTGACGACTTCGGGTTCGCAAGGTTCTAGTAATTTGTAATTGGGAAGCTCAAGCTAGACCTCCTGAATTGTTATTTGATCCTGTATGGAATGATAATCATCCTCTTTGATATATTACTATACTCCTTTTTATGAATGAAATTTGCTACCATGTTGACAAAAAAGAGGTCAAGGTGTCAAATTATCTAAATTTCATATTTGATTAGTTCCCTGCAATTTGGGGTTCCTTGGAATGCAATTGCAATTGTTGTATTGTTGGGTGTATTAGTATTTTGTATTACTTTTTTGTTTTTTTTTTTTGTTTTTTGTCATAAGTAATATTCTATCCGTCTCAAATTGCTCATTCTTTTTGGGTTTTCGTGCATTTTGCACGCAAAATCTAATGTATTAGCATTCATTTTTTTTCAGAATTTTTTACACCAATTTAAAGATGGGTCATGCTAACAGGTGCCATAGTACACCCATTGAGGGTAAAAAAAGTACACTTTTGTGGGTCTCACTTGTACAAAAAGTACACTTTAAAAGTACACTTGTACGTTAAAGTACACTTAAATTCAAAATATGCAGTTAAAATCTCCAACAATCCATCCACAAAAAGTACACTTTAAAAGGAGTATTAGTGGATGGATTGTTGGAGATTTTAACTGCATATTTTGAATTTTTGGAGATTTTCGGGGACAATATTTTGTGACCATAGTATTCCTGAAACGGTAAATATGAGACTGTACTCTTAACTATATAGCTCGTTGAATATGATGCGAACGGTATTCTTTTTATAACAAGATGTCCGGATTAACTTGTGTACATCTCGACTTATTTCAGGTCATGAAAGGGGTGATTAAAATTCATAAGAATATAAAATGTCCCAAAAGGAAAGTCCTAATAACACTCAAAATAACCAAGACATATGCATTGAATGCAACGAAGGTTGGAGTAATATCAAAGAACAACATGTGGTTACAGCGATATTCGATGCATTGAGGGACTTTAAGTAACATGGATGTTTTTGTAATTGAGTCCCATCAAGTTTATAATTGAGTCCTATCAAGTTTAAGAATTACTTTCCCAAGTGTTGTACCCAAGGAATTTCAATTATGGAGGTATCACATCGATTGACACGTGTCCAATATGAGGAAGTGAGGACCTGGGGGTGCTGGTGTGTGGCCTTGGTAAGCGGCCGTCTAATGCACAACTAAACCGTCCATCTCGGCAATCAATGATCCCGCTTTTACTCCGAACCATCCAAAACACTTTTGAACGGTCCAGATGTGCCCTATAGGACGGCACGCTAGGGGCACCGATTCATTACAGGAAGTGAAGGATTTTGGAGGTGCAAAACTTAATCCAATGACTTTTAGTAAATTTTCGAGGAAAGTGATTCTTGTTGTTCCAGTCCATGAACGGAAAATTACAAAAGTTAGTAATGCAAAATTATTAGTGCTTTTGAAACACCGTCACATGGTATTTTAGGACTCTTGCCAATCATACATTGGTGTGTGTTTTTCCACAATAACCCAATCATTGTGTGACGGGAAAGCTTTTTCCTAAAACATTACGTGTCGGTGCTCTAAAGAATTGAATAGTCACCGGTGTTCCAAGGTGCGGCTAAGTTTTCCTAAAAAATTACTGTTTTTGTGTTTGCAATTTTCTTCTTCATGTTTAGTAAATTTTATTTAATTCGTTGTCAGTTTCTTTTATATTTCTATAATCTCTCTCGATAGCAGAAAGTATATTTTTTTAAAAAACAACTACTTCCGTAATTTTAAAGAGACACTAAATTTTTAAAAAAGGGGCATTTATCAGTATCTTTTTGTGTGGCTATTTTTGGTAATTAGTAAATTAATTTTCAATATGGTACAGTTCATATTTCTTTTTACTTTTTTGGTCCCAATAGACAAACCACACATGTTCTACAGTACTTCATTTGACTAAAACTTGTCAATTTTATCAGCAAAAAAAATACAACGATAGATGCCAAGTAATTAATATATTACTGATAAAAAGTAATAGTAATTTTTGAATTTGTTTTTTGTGAAAAGACAAACTGGGTGAGTTTCAACGGCGGAACTGTGTACTGGCCCGATGGCCCCTCGCGATATATGTAATTATAGGTAATATTTATGCAATTAGCATAGGCAGCTCAAAAAATCAAAATTGTATTAGTTTGATCTAATAAAAAGTTAAAATTATTTTACATTCTTATGTAAAATTTGCTCAATTTCCTTGATAGACCAAAATTTGCACACATAGATATTGTGATTGTCGACAAATCAACAAAATAATATCTTGTAGAATACATTACTGTACTACAAAAGTAACATAATATATTGAGTATATTATTGAATGAAAATAATTCTTTTAAATTGGCCCCCCTCAAGCCAAAATTCAGGCTCGGCCACTTATAAGTTTCCCCTCAAAGGTTCGCCTTTATATAATAGGCTTTAGACAAGTTGTTTCCACTAAATGAAATTTAGTTAATTTATGCGAAGATAATGACTTGCAATGCTCATTAATGAGATGCTTTGAACCATGCATGAAGGAAGCATGATAATAAACACAGAAATTGATTTCGGTCTCTAGACCTACCCTCCCTTATGGCTTTCAACTACGATTTGGGAGCATGGTTTTTCACAGAACGTCCACTTTGTACATATTCCCAAAAGTTGTATCTCTCTCTAATTATCCCCCGCCCATACCCTTCAATGCAATAGGACTAGATAAGTTCTGTTATTGTTTGTTATGGTGAAGAAAATGACTTGTCTCGAATCCATTTTTTTTTTTAGCTTTAGCCCTTTAGACAAAGGGAGAAACTCACCCATAAACAAGCATATGCAAAAAGAAAATGGAAACTATACCAAACCTGGCCCACAACTCTTGAAAAGACTAGAATTTAGCCCAATGTTTTTAGTTTGTAGGTATTCCATTTCCACCCATTGTTTTTGAATTTGATTGTACTAGCTTGGGTTCTAAATTTGGTCACCCCAAAAGTCATCATTGGGGTTAGCTGAGGGGATAAAAGACTAAACCAGATGAAACTGGAGTCTTCAGTTTTTAAAGGTCCATTTTGCAATCATTAATTCAGGGTTGATTACTCTTGGAGAATTTTGGAAAAAGTTTTTGGTTTATTCTCGACAAGATGGAACTGAATTTTACCATCCAAAACACATCAACATAGCTTTTTACTTTGTAGCAATTGATGTGTCTAAATTTGGTATATTACTTTATTGATACACAAAAGTCACACAAATAAGGTAAACTACACTGAGAGTCCTTAAAGTGTACACTCTGTATAATTCAGTCTTCTAAGTTTTAATTTCATCAAGTGAATCCAGCTTGAGATTTCAGTTTGGATTAAAAAAATTCCATGTTATTGGCCGTCTAAAGTATTAATAGAATTTTTTTTTCAAGAAAATACATTTGGTCCCCAAATAGGCATGCCATAATCAATTTAGTCAAAACCTTAATTTTAGGCAATTGTAAACAGTTTATAACGTTAGTTAGCTCTAATACCACGTCTATTTCCATTTTAGAAATATTTGGGTTTGATTCAAGAACCTTAATCAAAGTTGTTGAGCCGTTACAATAACAAGATGTGCTCTATGAATCTAGAAAAGATGTCAAAATTGATCTGGACAAAATAACGCTACGTTGAATACATAAGAAAGAAAATGTTTCGCTTCTCTGTTACAATCCGTAGAAAATCGTAAAGATCCGTATTCATTTTTCCATTCAAGGATGAAATTCCAACCATCTAAACATAGTCTTACATAGTCGTGGGATGAAACCATTGCAATCGATTCTTAATTTAGGGACCTTATGTACACGGAAAACATAGGTGGAGACTGAAGAAGACTTTATATATTGTTATGTTCTAACGTGGCCTAGCTTTCTAGGCCTGGACTAGTGGATCTGCTCATTTTTGAGATCTCAAGTTCAAAAGCTCTCAAGTTCTACCTACTATTGGAGTGCGAAGACTTGTTAGAAACCAAGAAGGAGTTTCTGAAGATCCCGTCCGGACGGTGGTCAGGGCCGTCGGGACAAAAAGTTCTGGGAGTTGGCCTGCGCAGGGTTTGTTCATCGAGAAGTCTTTGAACTTCCCATTCGGACAGTGGTTGAGTCCATCCGAACGGTCGAACACGAAGAAAAACTGTTGATGCGCGTTTTTTATGGTTTTCTGGTGGTGTTCCCTTACAACTATAAATGGGAGTCACTAGCATAGCCCCAATTGTAATTCTAATCATACTTCATCATAGTGAAATCCGCTAGAACCCCTTGGAGTACTATTAAGCGATTAACTTAAATCGGAACCATGTATGTCGTTGTCTTGTGTTCTTTCGATTGCTTGTTAATCTTTCAGCATGCGATTGTCTCTTTGCTTTACACCAACTCCTTTGAAGCTAGTCCATACAGAGAGCTTTGCGCTGGCTTAAGTTGAGACCCTTGGTTATGAACAGTGGGATCGATCTCCCAAGATTAGTCAACGTGCACATAAATTGGCTCGGATACCTGAGTTATAAAAATAAATTTACTAGAATAGAACCATGCACAGAACCATGCTGATAGTAGAACATAGATTTGGACTGCAAGTATATATCAATTCCTAAATGTGACATTATGGGTATGCCTTGTCAAATCCCTTTTCAAAACAAAAACAATTTTCCTGGACAGGTGCAATTATCATTCCCGAATTCAAAAGATGCATTGAAACTCGAAAGGTTGCTCAATTATTAGGATACATTTGTGCTGGAAATGACTAGTCCCAATGATATATCCAACGAAATATCCAAATGTCATTCCAAACAAAGCAAGTGGTGGAAATTAGCACAAAATTGATCACTGTCAAGTTCTAAGGATAGGGAAAACTACAATTCCAAGTGAAATTTGCTTCTGAGAAAGAACGAGGATAGATCAGGTTGATTGATTCCAGTGGGCGGCTTGCCAATAGGTAAACCTCTAGTTTTTTTTTACTAGAGATTTTGAGTACAAATAGATAAGGTTTTTGGCCCGAGCAGAAGTACATAGAATTTGCTTTCTATAGTGGTGGATAGCTTGCAGTCATGCTTTTCAATATCAATCGATACGAACGATTTTTGAGTTATCTGATACCATTACACCCCGATATATAGTTGAGGTGAAAAATTGCATGCGGATCAGCTCGTTCCGAGTACGGATCGGTCGATTTCCGATTCACGAACCTATTCACTACCGTTACGGGGATTTTTCAAGACAATTTAAAATTTGTTTATGTCCAAAATGGTTTTCCAGAATTCACAACTGCTAGAACCGATTTCCGTTACATATCGTTCAATTCTCTCGATACCGTATACCCTGACCGTTACCGTTACGTGTTATATTTCTGGATATTTTGATAATTTTACCCCAAGACCCTACACTCGATTCACTAAATCTTGCCCCAAGACATGAAATGTGTACTATCTTTATAGATTTTTGACCCCACTAATGAAAAATACTGCGTTCGCCCCTGAGTAGATCGAAATCAACACAAGGAAGTTGCGGCCGCGGCGACGAGAACCCAATTAAAAAGTGATGTTGTGGAGAGATATGAAATGATTTTACTTCAACAAAAATATTGAAAGCGTGATACCATCTTACAGTTATCACCAATAATTCAAAACCTAAATGGATTTAGTTTGACGGGAGTGGCTACAATACACACCCTTTATTTGGGTGTGTATCATACGCACCCCTATAAGTATGATTTTTTTTATAAAAGTTACGAAATACACCAAAATGTTACAAATCATATTACTGAAAAGTTGCGAAATACTAAAAAATGTTAGGATCGCCAATGAGATGGCATAATCTGGACCATACAATAGGTGCATATGGTACACACCTTTAATGAATGTGTATTGTAGTTTTTTCCTAGTTGAACAGACCTTTGTCTCTCATTAATCCAACCATGTAAGAGTGGATACCGCAAATTGAGATTTTTCATCCGTGAGGTGGTATTTAAATTTTTATTTTTTTTTATAATATAAAGGGAGTTGTGAGCGTGTTTGCATAGGGGTAAGCAAAATAACCGTCAAACCGCGAATCCAGTCCAAAATGAATGGTTTGGTTTGGTTTTATAGTGATATGGTTTGGTCCCGGTTTTTAAAAATTAGAAACCGTGTTAAATGATTTAGTATATGGATTGACATTGATGTTTCTAGTTCCAAACCGATCCAAATCCTATTCTTCCACGACCCTATTCTTTTTCCGTGTTTTTCTAATCTAATGCTTCATTCCACCACCCTATTCTTCCACTTCCAACATTAATTCCTAAACTTGAATATCTAATAACCTATTCCTATAATTACAATACCCTAACGGTTTGGGCTTAGTCAATTTAATTACCAACCAAATAAAGAAAAAGGAATCACGTACATTCGAAGATAAATCTCATCATTTGACTCCAACGATAGTCGTCGAGGGTTCATGAACATGAACCTGATCCCAAATTCCCAATAAATCCAATCAGCTACGGCACCCGCATGCCCACGTGATTCGTTATCGTATTGTTCACTGTTCAATACCGAAACGTCAATTATTGTATCCTCCTAATAAAGTTGGAAATGTTTTACTCCTCTTGTATGGTTCATTGCATTTATAATTTTTTTTTTTTTACATGCACTTCGATTGATTCTGGAGGGACGAACCTCACCATCCACGTACACAAGAGCAGTCTTGATTTTTCGAAGGCTTAAACCGAAGATTAAAACTGAGTTTTTTTTTTTGTTTTGGACTATTATAAGAATTACCAAAATAGCAAGGGCTCGAGTCGGAAATTATCGAAGGCTTTTAAAGCGACCGTAACTTGAGCTATAGTTCAAAACTGGCTCTAGATCAAATAGCAAGGGACCCTTTTGTATTTGATATTGGTTGGCTATGTTTGTTGGACTATTATAAGAGTTACCAAAATAGTAGGGGCTTGAGTCGTAAATTATCGGAGGCTTTTAAAGCGACCGTAACTTGAACTGTAGTTCAAAACCACCTCTACATCCAATAGCAAGGGACCCATTTGCATTCGATGTTGGTTGGCTATGTCTGTGGACGATCTGTCTTTTAAAAAAAAAAAAAAAAGAAGTCAATTATTAAAGAAATTTTTATTTTTTTGTTTAATTCTTTTACTTATACTTTTCTTAGATCGTTTTATATATTCATTTCTCTCGCATGTCAAACCAAACCCAAAAATCTTACCCTTCGAAACCGTATGCAAGATTGTTGGCCTCATCGTAGGCGACATCAATAAGTATTTATTCATTTCTGCTAATCGCTATTAAGGTGTCAAACGGGATAGGCCGACCAGGCACAGTACGAGCACGACATGTTCGAGAGCAGCACAACACTGCTAATGCCCAACACGACATGGCACGATCCCTATCAATGGGCTAAGCTTGGCCGGCGTTTTGTGGCCTATGACACGGGCACGGTATGGGGACGAGTAAAAATTAGGAATACTTAATTAATTTGTAATAGCATACTAAAATCAAGAATACTTAATTGCTACCAAAAAGACCCAAAAATAGTTTTGTGAAATCTTGATACGTAACACTTCATTTTCAGTAGTAAAATTCAACCACATGACCACTTGAGTGCTTCTCCCACCCTTACTTAATTTTGTGCTCATAACGTTTAAGAAATACAAATGACTGATAGTCTGATAGTGAGTATGTGCCAACTTAGTTGGGATGTACTTAAATTATAGTGATGCAACATTTACCTATTTCCATCAAGTGTACCACAAAATTTGTAATTATCAATAAGATGTTTGTATTTGTTAATTTTGTTGTTTTATTTTATTAAAACTATTTTTAAAAAAATTGGGTTTAAAAGATTTTTTTTTCGTTTTTACAATGCCTGATGAAAAACAAAAGCCCAGGTGAGCACGGGCACAGGCCCGGCACAGCACGGGAATTGACACGGCACAGCCACCGGGCCACGACATGGCACAGAGTTAGGCGTGCCTGTGGGCTTGACCGAGTCAATCATATTCTCAAATAGGCCGGCACGACTAATAAATTGACCGAATTCAGCACGGAACGATAACGCTTTTGACCTGGAACTAAACGGATTGCTCCGGCCCTGCATGGCCCAATTGACACCTCTAGAGGTGGTGTTAACTGATGATTTTATGATCTCATGTCGACTCTACCAAAACATTTTTGTTCTTTTCTGGTGAGTCGTTGAGGTCATTCGTGGTTTTTCATTGTTACATGAAGTCAAACATTACGTCTGTGGTTTCCTCCAAATTGGAGAGGTAATTCTGTACTCTGTGTACAATGTATTGTTTTTAGTGGCGGACGAATGAGTTACGCGTATGAATATGACTCTTATCTTCACAAATGGAAAGAGCGTGATGATTCCGATCAATAAAAAGGATTCCAATCTTAAATTCTCTTGCGCGTACGCACCAAATATTAGGTAGACATGCTGTAAAATCTCCAAAATTGGAAAAAGTTAACGGGTACCGCCTGCCATGAAGTATTATCATGTGGTGCTCCCACGTCCCAGTCAATAAAAGATCGCCAATACACTCTGTGAGTTACTCCTCGTCTCTTAGTCGCTTAACAAAAGTGGTTGATAATGTCCTTACCGAAGAATTTGTTGCTACAAAAATGCTAATTGGCAATACTACCGCGCGGGCAACGCCACACGATATTTCGGAAATGCCAAATCTACGACTCTACGGGTTCATCGGGCGACCCATGCCCCTAAATAGTGGGACCCAAAACAATCTTTCATACTCCTAGCAAATAAGATATCGCCCCCATACTATCTGGGTCACTCTTTATCTCTCAATCACTTGACAAAAGTGGTTGATATATACTGTTCTTACCAAAGAATTTGTTGCTACAAAAATAATTGGCAATACTACCATGTAGGCAATGCCGCACGATACTTTGGGAATGTGAAATAATTACCCTTGAAATTGGGGCCTACGACTCTACGGGTTCAATGGGCCACTCATGCCACTATTAGTGGGACCGAAAACAATCTTTCATGCTCCCAGCAAATAATTGACAATATATACTGTTCTTACCGAAGAATTTCCCGCTACAAAAATAATTGACAATATATACTATCACTTAGGCAACGCTACATGATACTTCGGAATTCGGGAATTCTAAATAATTACCCCTGAAAATGGTGTCTGCGACTCTACGGGTTCAATGGGCCACCCATGCCCCTAAATAGTGGGACCAAAAAAATTCTTTCGTACTCGATTGAGGGTCCAAGCTTGAACAGAGAGGTCCAACTTTGAGGTAGGACCCATTGTACTTATTGAAACCATGAAGAAAAAAGAAAGAAAGGGGCAACAAATTCTTGCAAAACTCTGTATCCACCAAATGCATGATACCTAGGGGACACAAAACATGATCTCTGTGGATAAAAGTCAAGATCATGAAAATTTCCAAGTGCTGCATTTTCCAGTACGGCTGCATTTTCCTCCCCCTTTCCATTCAAAACTGTGGACTGCATTAACATTCAAAACTGTGGGCTAAATTATTCAAAGGGTGGTATGTGAACATTTCACTACTGTCTTGGGAACATTTCACTATTTGACTAAAGCATTGTTTCTTACTCCGTCCGTCCCAATTTGTTTGTCAATTATTCCATTTTCTGATACGCCTTAAATTGCTTGTATCTTTCAATCTATAATGTTTTTCACCGTTTTAAAAATTTTGTATAATAGAATTAATCGCGAACTATCAAACAAGATCCATATTGCATATATTTGGAGATTGATATTAAAAAATATAATCGATCGAAAACTGACACGATTATCAAAAAATGACAAACAAAAAGGGACGGAGGGAGTATTTGGTAAAATAAGTTTTCCGGTAAAAATTGAGTTTAATTTAGTTGCTAAAATTACTTTTTGTTTCTCATTAGCTAAAAACTAAATTGCTAAAAGTCAATTTTCTGTCACGTGTTCAATTTGTTTCTTGTTTTTTTTTTTTGTTTTTTTTAAAGGCAAATATTATCATTAATCACAAATATTGGTGAAACCAATCAAAAGAAATGGGACAGGCCCCCCACACCTATGGATCAAAGAACTTAGATCAACAAGAGGCGCCAACAGACACCCGAAGACCCACAATGGTCACAAAAGGGCAAAGCCGAAAACAATAAAGCTCTAAAAAGACGTGTTCATTTTGTTAAAAATAAGTTACTAAAATACGTTGTTTTAGCAAATGGGAGTTGGGGGTGTTTTTAGCAAATAGAAAAGTCACCTAAGGTTTAAGTGGCTTCGATGTTCAGCCAAATGCACGTGGAGGTATGAATTGAGAAGAAGAGACGATTAGACTCACTTGAGGTGAGGCCAACCAAGACCTAGCTCTGACATTATGTTAGATTTCTTGGAGGTTCCAAAACCAATTGTGACTTTTACCCAAATATTTCCCAAAATGTTTGGGCATAATTTTACCCAATTCCGATTCTCTCGTTGAAACGAATCTATAATCATCAAAAGTTTGATGCAACACTAACAAGCGCAATTTTTTTTTGACAAAACTATGAAATCCTTTAGTCAATTGCCCTGAAACAAGAATTTGGTTTGTCTTCTTGTTTTGGTCCGTCGCCCCAGATGCACCGGCAGATGTATAGAGGGGCTGCGGCCAGGAGCAATGCCATGTCCACTTTTTATTTGTTCGGTATAAATTGTATTTATTATTGAAATTTTGAGTTTTGATCCCCTAAAAATATTGAGATTATAACGTTTTTCTTTTACCATAATCTCTCCAAAATTAAAAATAATTTTAAATTTTTGCACCTGTCACTGCCTAGATGGTTCATCATAACGCGTTGCTTGAAAGTTGAAAGACTAGAACGAATAATAAGGAATGGCGTGAATTATAATTCAAAAAACAAAACACTTTTAAGGGATTTGGTCTTGATATGGAGGTTGAAGTCATGTTTTATAAACTTATACATTTGGTGAGTGCAAGGTAAACAATGCTTATTGATCACCTCCTAGATTCTTGGTATATCCGAGCTTGAGTCTCTATTAAGTTTAATTAGTATTTAATTTAGTGCTCCTAGAGCTCTAAACTCCAAGGAGGCTACAGGTACAACGGAATTGTACAACAGAAATGTACAACACAAATCTCAACTGTTTTTGTCAGTAATTTACAATCCGAATTTTAATTCATAACAGTAAAAGAGTATTTAAAATCCGGACTATTGAAAAACACTTTTAGATAGTGAAAGATGTGTTGTACATCTATGTTGTACAACGGTGTTGTACATGTAGCATTTTGGAGCTATAAAAACTAAAAAATGAGTAGAAACGCTGAAAATTCACCTCTTATAACATAACCTTTTTGCCTATCCTTTTTTAGTTTTATCCTCACCCAAATTAAAACCTTTTTTTTTTTTCAATATATCTTTCTTAACTTTCTTATTGTTACAAAAGTGTCATTCTAACCCAAATTTTGAATGGAAAATATAAAAACACTAGATTTGAGGGGGGGAAAAATATGAGGTACTTAATATCAGTCATTTCTCAAAGAACGCCATACGTTTTTATCCCAATCATTTTGAACAGTTATGTTTCCTTCATTTTTACTTGTGAAATACTGCATGTATCCTTTTTTAACGAAACATATTAATATATGCAAATGTAGTTTACGAATTAAGGGAGAATTGATTATGATTTATATAGATGTAGTTTCCTAATCAAAGGGGATTTCATTGATTATTCAAAAAGAAATTAGGAAAAATTCAAAATCAAGGATATACCATGATTAACATGGATCACATTCATAATCCTTACCATGTTTATTTGAAAAAAATCTACAATGTAAGATTCACATCTATATTTATCATGTAAAATCCAATTTTGACGATCACTATAAATTTATCCATTAATATTGTAACACGGTAAATTCATTGAACACTGAAAATATCGACGAACATGGTAAAATACTAAAATTTATACATCAATAAAGAACCATGGAAAATTGCGATTCTTGTACCCTAACAATGTCCCAAGACATGGATTGATCCTATATGAATGTGTGATGAGGAGTAATATTGGGATACCACATGACGATGTTCCAGACCACTAAATAATTAGTCAGAAAAAGTGCAAGTTTGGGGTAGGCCTCATTCTCCCCTTGTAACAATTAGGAAACAGAGGGACAATGAATGTTGCTAACTATGTAACAACAATAAAATTAGGGTTGGGAAAGTCAAGATCACAGAATTAGACCACCTCTTTTTTTTTTCCCCTTGGGCCACTCCATGTGCGGTATTGGATCAGTACATTTTACAAGAGTTGGTGTGGGGTTGGACCCCCATGCACAATGCACATGATCACACCCTAGCTCCATGTGTACACCCACCAGTGTGTTACCCTAATAACATGCAATATCTTTGAATTTGCAATGATAAAAGCCTGGCAACATCTTTGGTGATCCTTTTGAAGTGTTTCCCCTTTATGGTGATAGGTTGTTTGCATTTTGTTTGTCCTTGTGTTGGAAGAAGTGGGCAATCAAGTCATAGGTTGTGACCGCATTTTTTCAATCGCAATACGTACATTGGTGGAGCCATAAGTACGCGGACTCTATTATTGTGAGTGGTGTCTCGATTGAATCTGCTCTGTAGTTAGTGGGTGAATAGAGAGGCCTGAACCGATATAATGGCCTGACCCGTCGACATGAATCGGGTATTCTCGATCTAGTATGTAGTGCAATAGTATTTTTCAAATGAAAGGGGTTTGTGGTGTCCTCAAAATTCCAGTAGAACCTCTTGAGCGATTCCTGACCCGAGTGAGCAGCGGGTGGGTGACGGATAGGCCTCTAGGTACACTTGCACACGTAACACTTGCCAGGGAAGGCACTCCGACGGTCTAGTAAGTGATTGAAGAAGGAAGTACCAGAGGAAATGTAAAAGTTGGGAGAGAAAGTGTTGTGTACCTCTTTAGGGATCCTTCGCTTTGTTTATATAGGCTCCCCAAGTACAGGGGCAAACTAGTCATTCCGGCTCGAATGACGCCACCGAGCATCACGAGCCAGATTCACAAGTATTGCATGCACGCGTTCTCCAATATGGCTACAACACGTAGCGTAGCCGCTCGTATATGTCATGCTAACGTAGGAACAGCTGTAGCATGCGCATGTGCCTTTCCAAGTTTGTTACAAACATTAACCGCTTCGGGTGGCGTCACGAAGGACGTCACCGATATCTCGGATTACCTTCCCAAGCCATCTCGGATACGATCCGTCTCGGATGACTCGTTCGGCTCATAGTTCATCCCGGCCAAGACACCGGTTTGTCTCAGATGGGGCTGTCTCGGTCGGCCCATAGTATTTTGTTCCATAGCTGGCTTGGAGACCCGTTTGGGCCTTGACCTTTTTGGGCTCATCAACCGAGCCATGTTCGAACTGTATGACTTTGGCCCACTACAGGGTTATTGGGTAATTCGGGTTTAGTACTAGAGCGAGTTACATATGATGCCAACTCTTTTATCATATGATGCCAACTCTTTTAGTACAACAGCGAGTTACATATAATGTTCACATCCGGTCAAATAAACGAGGTCCTAATTTTATAGACCACTTTGGCAAGAATGGAAGCTATTTATTTTTGCTCGCACATTCATGAGAAGACCCATCTGTGATGCCATGAAAATACCGTATGGGCATCTATACATGGTACCCAAACTTATAGTGGGCCATATGCGAATTGGCCCAGTTTGGGAAGCCGGGCTTGAACTGGGCCGAACAGTGCAAGGGAATGGTTTCCTCTTTCATCAACTGTCTGGATCCTGGGCCATTTATAAGATCGGACTCAATGGTATGCAAACATGCGTTGCAAATTGGATCACATTTGCTTGTGCTTCGGTTCGAAATTTCTTCAATTTCTCGGCACATTTTAATAAAAAACGACAAAAGGTAACCTGATGCCGACGCAGGAATTCATAAATTAACAACAAAATATCATCGCTGATAAAAAAAAAAAATTTATTGTAACAAGACTGATAAAAAAAAATACTATTGTAACAATTTTTAGGGGATCTTCCTTTATAATTTGTACAAACAAACCTAGCTAAAATATTGTACCAATAACGGGATAATTGGAAGGTATGCGGAGACCCGGCCCCCGCATCTACCCCCTCTATCCGCCCTGCTGATCAACGACAATATTGTTTTTACAAGTCAGTATTGTTTCGCCACAGCAGAGAATACCGATAAAAAAACAGAAGAAAATGTATTATCTCTGTCGATATTCTTCCAAATGTTATTTTTCTTTTCCTCAATCGACCACCAAAAATGAAAGAATAAAACAAAACATTGTCTAAGTTGTGGGTGTAAACGAGTAATTAAGTTGTATTTATTTACTCATGTAATTAGATTAGTAGTTAACACACGTATGTGTTTCTATCTTGAACAAAGATTAATTAAAAACCTCACGAGTGGAAACTACGTTCATTCTCTATATTTTCGTAGTAGCTAGTGTGAAACTAGGGAAGTAGACCTAACTTATTTATTTTCGCTTATATTTTTCTTTTCTAAACTGTCGTGAGATTTGGCTCAAAAGTTTGTACATTATTTGTATTGTCTTGATGACAAAAATCTAGAAAATCTAAATTAGGACAACAAAACTTAAAAACTATTCACAAACAACAAAAATAATAATAAAAAAAAATGCACTGATATTTCTTATTAGTTATTATATATATGTCTTCTTTCAATTTGTTAAAATTTGATTTATAGTTTTCAATTTTCCCTATTCCTCCCGTTGAGATAAATAAATAATTTCAAGAAAGTTTTATCGCAAAACTAACAAAATATGAAAAGAACAAAATTAAACTAAAGTAGATGTGTAAGTAAGGCGACAACCCCCTCTCAGTTAATGGCAGAATATCTCGAGTCATAAATGAGCAAATCCCATGTTGAGACTTCAAAATGCATTCCCGGAGAAACTTATAAGCAAATTGAAGGCATTGCACAGTTCAATATTTCCCCCCAATTTGAGCATAAGCCGAAAGCAACACAAACATCCCTTGCCATATTTGACCCTCTCATTAATAGTTCAATGCATATACAAAGGTAAATGGGTAGTGCGGCATCCGAGCCGTTGATCGCGTAGTCAATGGTTCTGATTTTATCTAGGCACTTTCATGCTCTAAACCGTTCATTGCCGAGATGAAATTGCTGACACCGGATTATGCCCCACCTGTTTGTATCAAATCAAATCGATGACGTCGACGCTCACATGAAAGAGACGTTGAATCATCACGAAATCAAACATGCCTACAATCCTGCTTTGGTTTTGAGGCATATTTTGGAGGATGTTAGAGCTTGCTTATGTGCTTGGAAGGGTGTTAAAAGATCTCCTGAATGGCTAAGGATTTGTCAGAAGTAGAATGTGCAAATTTCATTTAAAACTATGTAAAGGTCTTGTGATTGTATATTTCTCATTTGTTCTCTGCTTCTGCTGTTTGTATTTGAAGGGATGTGCTTTGGTCTGTAATGGTTGGGATTCAAGGCATCTCCTTCCCTCTCTTATTCCAATAGAAAATTTCTTGCCAAAGAAAAACCTTTTTTTTTGGGGCAAAAATAGATATGAGAAGGTGACTAACGCGTGACAATATTTTTGAAACCAGACAAAAGTGAGAGTTCTGGACGTGCCTGATAGCACGTGGGATCCGTAGGCACCCACTCAAGACGGGCTTGAGCCATGGCTTGACACAAACTCACCGACGGCATAGTGACAAGAAGATGGTGGCCTAGGATTATGACCAATGTTCTTACTCTTCGAAACCATATGCAGGATTGTAGGCCTCAACGTAGGCGATATCAATGAGCGAAAGTGCTAAGGGTATTGAAGAAAAGGGTACCGAAAATGTATTAACGGTTTGTGAGGCCCTATTTTGGGTCCCACACGAACAATCCATTACATGTCATTTGTTACCTAAAATATCAACACAAAAAGTTATAATCCCTGGAGTATTTACTGATCACAATACACTTCGAGCACCACTTCGCATTGCTCTGAGTCCAAGAGTCTGAGTTCTTGGAATTCTATAGATGATCCATATATGTTGCCAGATTTTCCAAGTTTCTCCCCTTAGTGACAACCAAAAATTTTCTACTATTTTGACGTGCCCTCTCTATCTCTCATCGTGATTGAATGAGAGAAGGATAAGAGCTTCGTGAGATAGACGTGAGGGGCCGGGGATGGCTATATATCTATAAGCAAATTCAGAGAAAATATGAAGTGCATTGATATAGGTTATGTCTTGGAATAAAAGACAATTCCAATATGCTTTGTCTTCAAAAAATTAACCCATAAGTAATGCAACTATGACGCTCATGGATCCGGGGTGTTGTGCACCTCTCGGTCGTTGGATCGAGTTTTGGATGGCTCGGATGTGATTGTCACGTTGGATCTTTAAAAACACGTTTTAAACACATCTAACGCTTTGGATCGTCAATATTCAATATCGAACAAAAAATTCCGCAGCGTAGCCTATATAAGGGAGCCCTTATTAGATATTCGTTTTATGTACACACACACACACACAGAGGATCACATTCTAATAAGGGACCCTTAACTTAGATTTTCACCAAAATGTGTTTTTACGGGCCCACGTGAGAAATA
Source organism: Vaccinium darrowii (assembly GCA_020921065.1). NCBI lineage: Eukaryota > Viridiplantae > Streptophyta > Magnoliopsida > Ericales > Ericaceae > Vaccinium > Vaccinium darrowii. The sequence continues at coordinate 43,241 of JAFMTH010000084.1, read as the reverse complement.
TATAAATAAAAAAAAAACTGGAAAGGCTTGATCCGATCGGTTTTCGATAAAAATTACATATGTACAATTTTTATTGAAAATTGATCAGAAGAAGCCCTTCCGGGTATTTTGTTTTGGTGATTCCTCGCGGGCCTTTAAAAACAAGTTTTAAAAATATTGAACAGTTCAAATCGTCAAATTTTGATCTGGAAAGTCGAAAAATACCCCTAGGTCCGCATAGAAACTTAAATAAGGGTCCCTTATTAGAAGTTTGTTGTATGTATACACAGAATCAACTTCTTATCAGGTCTCACGGAAATTAATCCCAACAATGATACATGTACCCAAAAGTTTTCAACATACTCACATGGTGTGTGGAGCCCACACACATTTAAGTGTGAAATGTGTATGGGCTCCACACACCATGTGAGTGTGTTGGAGACTTTTGTTATACTTCTATCATTTTTTAATTAATCCGCAGGGGGCCGTTGGATTAGATCCGACGGCTGTGATAAGAGTGGAGCGTTAAAACTTTTCGCGGGTCGTGGTTCCAGGTTAAATCAATCTCGCGGGTTGAGGATCCGGACCACTTATTCACCCGGGTCAAAAGCCTATCATTTGTACGCCTTTCGTTGAGAGAAGAGAGAGAAAGGGTGAGAAGAGAAACGACGACGACGAAGAAGAAACCCTACCGAACGCACAACCACCTCCACCAGCACAGCAGGTCTCTCCCTCTCTCTCTCTCTCTCTCTCTCTCTCTCTCTCTGTGCTATGGATTTCGATTTGGATGAGAAGCTAGGGTTTCCGATTTTTCTCAGAAAAATAGGGTTTCGATTTGGTTCAAGAAGAAGAAGATGAACGTGTGTTGATACACAACTGCGGTCGTTGACTATTACGACCACATGACGGGAGCAAGGAAGAGCGTGTTGCTAAATTTTTGGATTTGGATGGAAATCCGCATAAAGATTGAGGCGGCCAGGAGTTACATTAAACATAGATGAACAGATTCCAAAAATTGTTTTGAATTTTCATAAAATTACCCTAACTTTATGGAGGTTAATTAAGTTGTTTGGATATTCATTGTTATCCAAAGAATTATTGTGGGTTATAGTTTCATTTTTAAGGAATTATGATTTTGTTGCGCTCTCATGTACTTGCCAAAAGGTGAATACTAGCTTCAGAGTTTGCAGTGATGAATCTCTTCATGGAATGAATATGAAAATTGAACTGCAACTACTACTCTACCTCAATTCTATACTTGCACTTTGCCTATTCTGATGTTTCAAATTCACTTTTTCTCTTATACTACATTTGATTCAAGTAATAAAATGAGCCGAAACCTGAACCTTTCAGTATTCGGCTCGATTAAACTCACGAACCTGGAGTATATATGTATATTTGACAACAATATCACATATTCTTGTCAGATATACATATATACTCCAGGTTTGTGTGTTTAATCGAGCCGAATCCTGACAGGTTTAGGTTCGGCTCATTTAGTACTCGAATGAGCTTTTAAAGAGTCGTGCCTTGAATAGTTCACTAACGGCTTGGTTCATTTGTAGCCCTACTCCTCACGTAAAATAGAAAAAATTGGAGGGCACTACATGCTAGGGGATACATATAGGTAATGTTTTATTCTATTTTAGGAAAGAAAATACAAATATAAATCTCTAATTGTTACTCCCTCTGTCTCAATTTGTTTGCTCACTATGAATATCCGTGCCATTTTTAAACGTTTATAACTTTTTATTTGTAGTGTTTTTAAAGTTTTTGAAAATTTTGTCTTATAGAACTAATTGAAATCAGTCAAATAAGATCCATATTACATATAAAATACATTATAGATTGAAAACTATTAGAGTTTTAAAAGGCACACATAACTGTAGTGAACAAACAAAATTGGGACGGAGGGAGTAATATGTAACACCATGCATACCTTTGATCAAATCTTCATTAAATCATTGACGGAAGTATTTTAGCAAAAAACTCTTCATCACTTAGGCGTCCTTGTAATCAATAGAACATCATCTGTCACACAAAACCAAGACTTCCCTAAGTTGTAATGAGAGTCAACTATTTCGTTTAACACCCTCGACTTGGTCTGCGAGTGTCCCAAAAGTGTCTGGAGCATTGTTTTAGTGTCCAAGGACTCCAAACGAAAAACGTTGAGTAAAAATAGGACACCTTGGATTTACGTGTCGGACACATGACGTATCCGGAGAGTGTTGGTGTCTGACACTGGTGCGCAAGCTTCGACGAAGTGTCCATGCTACATAGGCAATAACGATAGTCATATGCTTCAAGCATTTGTATCTCTGACTCTCTGTTGCCCCACTAATTTGCTGCCTATTTTCTAATCCATCTGTTTTATTTTTAAGAAGAAAGAAAATTTGCTGATGCCTTCCATAATCACATTTTAACAAAGTTTATTTTTTCAGGTAATTTCTCCTTTCAATCAGCCATGTGTTCATTACAAACTGCTTGTGCCCTCCTCACTCTCAAACCACCAGGTATGCGAACATATTCAACCTACTTCTTAAATCTTTGCCTTCAAATTGGTATTCAGATCATAAGATTGTTGTATTTGACAAGGATGAGTTACCCCATGAATGGTAGATAGTAGGGGCATGGAGAAAGGGCAAAAATAATCAATCTGTCAAAAACTAGTATTGGAAAGACCATGGGAATGAGTGGGCAGGAAGATTAGTTTCTCTACCAAAATGATTTCAATAGAATGCAACCCAAAGTACCACCCTTTCACTAAGATTTTTGTGTTATAGCAGCAGTAAATGGTTTATCTTTATGCAGTGCAGTTATTATGGTTTTCCTAATAGCCACCATGCCCTGTAGATTAATGACATGAGAAAATGTTTCAAGTTCTTTTTCCAGTCACCAATACCTGTACAACAGAATTTTTTAATGTTTTTTCATAATAGCACTCCATGATTTAGGATTGTCCAATTTAGACGATGCAAAGAATGCAAACTTGGTATATCATTTTTCTTGTTGGTTTGAATTTTTTTTTTTTTTTGGTATGGTTTGCGAGCGTACGAAAGCTTTCATGTTTGTCTTTCTTTTAGAAAGTGAGTTATTTGCATGATGTTGTCGCATTTGATGCTGAGTCATAATGTTTTTGTATTTTTTGTGGCAGCAGTATCTAATGCCTGCTCCAGGGAATTGGAAAATCTTACTAGACCTTCTCGTGTACGTATGTTCCGGAAGCATCGAAATGTTAACAGTGGCCGGATGAAGCACAACGTGAAATGTTCTCATAGATGGGTGCCTAATACACATGCTCCTCGGAAACAGTCAGCTTCTTTGAAATGCGGTGCAGCCCCGGTGAGTTAATCTTTCTGTATGCCTCTTACTTGCATTTGATTGATTAATTAATTTTTCAATCATATTTCTGACCTGCATTTGATCCATTGTTGTGCATTTATTTATTTCCTTTTTGTCGTCGCTGGTTTATTTATTTGGGCCTTTAGGCCTGCCCTCTCTGATGCCTTTTAGCTTTGATTTGGGGGCATAGTTTTGCAGCAAAATGTCCTTGTAGCTCCTTGTTCCTAGAGGTTTAGGGGGTCCACTATTGCAGTGGTATTCTGAGAGCAACGACTTTGTGCATACATTGCCAAAGGTTAAGATCCGTCTTCAACCATCCCCGCCCATACCCGCAATTATTTGGGACTAGATGGGTTTGTTATTGTTGTTGTATTGCCGTCATTGGGCTGAAATTACTTTTACTAGTTAATGTACTTTTGAGCAGACGTTGTAATGACATTCTTGTGGTAGAGTTTGGGCTTGCAAACTACACAGGATGCTGATTTCTCATCATGTTTTGAATGATGATTCACCCGTTTGTTAAATTCTAGAAGAATTATACCTCCAAATTAAGCATAATATGTTATATATACTTTGAAAAAATACTTGTTTTTGTAGCACCATTGTTTCTCCTTGTGAGGGTCAATATATTTCGTGATGTATTTTGTTTTCACATTTTTTTATCATTGTTTGGGAAGTTGAAGTGTAGTCTTATTCACAGGGTGGAGCTGTGGAAACTCGTCCTGTCACAATAAAGTCCCCAACTGAAGCTCCTATCATAGGTAATAGCTAACTCTTTTATAGGTGATCCTTAAAATTGTGTGTTTTGCTTCTAAATTTTTTTTTTCCAGTCCCGTCTCCTATGTGTGGTTGGAACTAGAGTAAAAAATATTATGTGGAAGAAGATTGATTTGATCCTGTGGACATCACCTGCCTGTGTTGTGTATTTTCATAAGAATATTGCTGAGCGGATTGTGATATATGAATAATCTAATTGCCTACTATGGTGGAGAAGGATAATCGTTGCAAAATCAAATAACTGTTAATTAAGTTGTTTTTATTAACTTTTCTTGGTACATGATTAGTTTCAACCTTTATGAAGTTTAATGATATGTTTAGTTCCAATATCTTTTGTACGTGTTAATATGCATACCCTTACCATCAGCTCGCTTTTTTAAGGCTCTGCATTTTCAATTTGTAAAAGCCATGGTCTTGAACTTTATGTGATTGAAATGACTTGTGATGCTTAACTGAATTGCAGGACTGGTAAACCCAAAACTAGATGATGGTGGGACCGGACTGCCACCTCGTGATGATGGAGGAGGTGGTGGAGGTGGTGGTGGCGGTGGAAGCTCGTCTGGAGGATTCTTTCTCTTTGGCTTTCTTCTTATCCTAAGCTATCTAAAGGACCTAGAAGCTGAAAAGGAGAGTTGAGAATACAGTGAAAAGGTCTCCAATTTCCCAAAATTTTGAGGAATGCATGGTATGTAAAATTGCCATTAAGCTTATTACAAAAAATTGCACTCTAGTATGTTGGGCTACATTTTGGGTTTGATTTATTAATGTGTCTCGTAGCATCAGAGTCCTATTAATCTCGTAGCATCAGAGTCCTATTAATTTTATCCATGAGCTATATATACATGCAATTTAATGGAAGCAATGTTCTCAAGGAGCAACTGGGGTCTAGGGTGATGCAGCATAGAACTTATGTTACATGGACGGATGGACTCTAATGCAGCCCTAGGTCTAACAAACAGAATTAGGATGATTTTACTGGAGTACTTCACAGATTAAGCCAAACTTCCAAACGATCTAGTAGGTATGTAATCACCAAATGAATAACAAACTAGTAAATCAAGCAACCACGTAATGGGAAAGATGTTAACATCATAAACCATAACATCATAAACCACTAATGAAACTAAAATTTCACTACTAAAATACAAACCAGTAGGTCTTACAAAAAGAGAGAAGCTGAGCTTATATAGGAACTCAAGCCAAATCCTAGTCCTTGCCAGGTGTCACAATCCCTATTGGCGGGCTCTGAATAATAGACCCTAGTCCTTGCTAGGCGTCACTGTCCTTGTAAGAATATGATCCATGTATCTGACATTTTTATTTGGACATCAACTTGTAAATAGTTGTCGCTCGATTTTACAACAAAACTATGCTTGCAACTCTGATGTTATGCATGATGAACTCTCAAGGAACAACCCAAACACCATTCTGCCCAAGAAAGTAGAAAACGAAAATTGAAGATTTTAAATGTTTTGACACCTTGTCCTTTAAATGGGAATTATACAAATGCGAAATGTTGATATGTACCCGGCAACTGACACCAGCAATATGGAGTAGCATAGAACATTGTGTATGTAAAGCCACCGAAATTATGATATGTTTGTACTCTTAAGTAAATGTTGTGGGGGTGATTAATCATCTTGAACAAATTACTTCCGTAGTTGAAATAATATTCATGGCAAGACTCGAGAGAATATGAGTAACAAAATTCCCAGAAAGACGAAGTACGCATCCGGGTAGGTGCTCCAAGTAATTAACATCTTTTATGATGATACACTCCACAGATTTCGAAGATAATATAACATCATAATTTATATTCCCTCCTTTATATGATATAAATCTGATTCACAAACTCAAATAATTCCAAAAGTAAACAAAGGACCGTAATAGAAAATCTAAAGCACGAGCAAGACATTCCAGGTAGGCCTGTCAATGGACCGGATCCGATTAGTAGAAATCCATGGGTAAACCAACTTTCATTGACATCTGATTTATCAATTATATCCCCTCTTTCCAGTGAGCAAAGTCATAAACCTCGTGTGGATCAGGAAGGGACTCGAAGACGCTCTCCCTCTCCGTGCACCTCTTGGCCCAAGCAATAAGCTTTGGGCAATCTGCCTCGATGCTGAAGTTGCCACAACTCACAAGTCTCATAGCCTATGACTCGTAGGTATAAGAACCAACTGTAGAAGGGGACAAACGCGAATTCCTCACCCCCAAGCACGGATTATCCCCTAGTGCTCCTTCCAACACCTTAAAACAGTCTGTGAACTCCTCCTTAGCTACTTCCTTCTCCTCTCCTTTTGTGCTTCACACCTGTTCCCAACTACCATATATCTGCAATTCAGAGAGTCAGAAATCAAACTTGTGTGATATCAGTTTCCTGTTCCATTTTGTGTTTCCATTCTTTTGGATGACAACTTATTCGACACCCTGAAAACTGTTTATAGATAACCTTTCAAGAGACAACAGAGGTCACCAAGTAGAAAATTTGAGATACCCTTGTAGCATGGACACTTCGCCCGAAATCACGTACCATTGTCAGACACTGGGTGAACAATCACACTCTCTACACGCGTGTTTGGCACTTAAACTGTTAGTGTCTTTTGTTCTTCTCACCTTTGGACATTTTGATACTGCAAGGACACTTTAGGACGCACTAAGACTCTCCGGACACTCTACGGATACTAAACTATTAAAGCACATTCTACGGACAGTCGTGGAGGTCTTCTTTTCATGTGAATATAAAGACACGTGTGAGTGGTATAATGTTATTTTTTGGGGGTTGAAATACTTCAGAAAACGATTTACTAATAAAGGGAAAAACAAGATATATGGTATTTTAATTGTAGTTACAGGCTTATTTTTTGTTTTGTTTTGTTTTGCTAAGCGTGTCCTTGAGGTTGCCTGTCCTCCCATTTTTGAAGATTTACATGTTGAAGTGTCTGTCACTTGCCGTGTTACGTGTCCACGTCGATGTTTTATAGGTTTCAGCCTCTAGCATCGTACATGTGATATATTCATGTCACTCCTTGTTAAACTCCTTCGAAGTTACTGGAAGAATTAATTTTTCGTACAGAACTTACCATGATGTATATGATCCATCCACTATATCGTGACAAAATTGATAAAAGTCTTCCGGAACATTTCATTGTTTGGCTTCTGGAGTCAAATTCAAAACAAATATTGAAAAATAAATAAATATAAATAAATAAAAACAGACCTTTTAACTGTATTGTTATCTGCATTTGATCAATGGACCATACCTTCTTGTCGACATAGTCAGCCCAAAACCAGGCTTGAGCGTCGCATGGCAAAAGTTGGTATTTCTCCTTCCAGACCTCATCAATGTACTGAACAGTTGTGTTAAAAAAAATGTACTGAACAGTGTTGAGGGATTCACACACTGGTTTCCCATTGTGGATGAAAAAAGGGACTCTGTGGTGAACTGGTTTCATCTTCAAAAGGAGTGGGCTGTTGTTACCCAAATGCTCTTCCTTGTAGTCAATACTCAATGGGGACGTGTTTGGTACTAGAAAAAAATCCCATAAAATGACCCAGAAAATGCATCCAACGTGTGAAATCCACTCGGTACATTGGATGCATTTTCTGGGTGATTTTATGAGATTCTTTTCTGGTACTGTACCAGACCTCATACTTAAATACTCCATGCCTTTCTCTGCTAGTGCAAATCTTGACCCTTATCCCAAACATAGTTGAAGAAGCTAGAAACTTTTGGAGTACTCGATTCTGTGGACGTAGTCACAAAATTCGGGGAAAGATGTTTGGGTATTAAGTGTGTATTTGGAAGTTTGTAGGAACTGATGCTTTTATGCGTCTATAAAAACATGAAGATGGCTGGGCATATTAGATAGAGAAGGAAAAAAAAAATACAAGCCTTGTATGCTTCTGGTGAGAGTATTATCCTATTGTAAATTGTTGTTTGGGCGGTGAGAGAGGGTGTACCAATTGCGTAATGTTATTTAGCCCGGCCATTTTGTAGTAATTATTCTCATAATAGTAAAAAACGAATCTCTCCCGGGAATGTAGGTTGTTTTTTGTCGAACCATGTGTGAATTCTTGTATGTCCCTCTTTCAATTTTTTTCCCCCTGTTATTTATTCGTTGTCGTCGAGAATTGTTTTCGCCCCAAATCTCGGTTTTAGTTTTGCTTCCGCTAAAATCCCAACACAAGTGTTGGGCACGGCTGTGCGGCCAACACCCGGTTCCGTTGATTTGATCTGAATTGTTTACTTTGTTCGTCTCATTGAGTATATATTCCTCGTAAAAAGTCAAGTTGATGGAATATTAGGACAAAATGAATTGACATACTCGATGAGATGAACAAAATGAATGGTTCAGATCAAATAATGGGACCCGGGATGGGCCCCACATCCAAGATCCGTTCACCACATACAAAAGCTAGTCGTTTTATTTTGTGAGATAAAAATAAAGAACTTTTTCGTATAAATTTTTGAAATTTGAACATTTATAAATAGTTCTTTAAATTGATGTAAATTTTTTTCGAAAGTTATACATGAAAATTTAAAATACTAGTTCTTTGACATTTGGACACTGAATACTAATTAATGGAATGTTGTTTACACCATATTTTACCACCCTGTCGACATCGATAAAAAGGGGGTAATTGTGGAAAATCTACTTAAAAATAATTAGTATTAGAATTAGCACTAGTACTTTTATTATTATTGTTTGTTCTTTTATTACATGTGTAGGAAACTTGGTGCAACCCTATTAACTTGGAAGTTACTAGGACAAATGGCTTCTACACATTTGGAAGATGAAAGAGGACAAGTGGAAGCAAGAGATTGAAAGAGTGCAAGAGAAGGAAAGAAATTTCCTACATTTTGTTGTTTCCTATAAATAGCTTTCATTTGGCTTCATTGTAAACTCTCTCAACAAATCAAAGTCTTTTATCTTTATTTGCTCTTCAATTTTTGTCTTACTAACCCAATTTTGGGTTATACGGAGTAATTTGGAGTAGATGTAATTTAGATCCTGCGTATTGATTCATTCTTGAAGATCGGTGACGATTTTCTGCCATGTGTCAATATGTATCGAAGATTGCCGATAGTTTATTTTGTTAATCTTCAACCTTGTTCTTATTCACAGTTGATTCGCTTGCTATTTTTCATCCAGTGAATTCCTGAAATACGGTGTGGAACCATAGATTCATAGCCGCATTGCTTGCCCTTTTTTTTTTTTTTTTTTGATTTTGTTTCCCGAAATCTCTTATTGATTTCAATCGAGGGAAAAAAAATAGGCAAACAATTTTTGGTGCTAGTGTTTTAGTTCTTTTTACTTCTTTGCAATGGAAATAATTGTGTGCGAGCGTGCCAGAGAGAGTTTCAATCTCTTCCCTCAGATTACAACAATAACAACAATAACATAACCCATTTAGTCCCCAATAATTGGGGGTATGGGCGGGGGAAGGATAGGAGACAGACCTAACCTTTGGCAATAAATGCACAAAGTGGCTGCTCCCAGAATACCACTGAAACAGATGGATTGGAGACAGACCTAACCTTTGGCAATAAATGCACAAAGTGGCTGCTCACAGAATACCACTGAAACAGTGATCCCCCTATACCGTCGCATTTGCTGCGGAATCATGCCCTCAAATCAAAGCCAAAAGGCATCAGAGAGGGCAGACCCAAGAATCATTTTGATTTATGTGCACATTACCATGCTTCTTTCATTCAGCATCCAGAGCATTGGCGTTGCACTATTCTTCCCTCAGATTAACTTTGGAAAAACTAAATCTAATTAGGCGATTGTGTTTTATTGGTTCAATTACCTCAATTAAGAGGATTTTTTCAACAAGTAAAGAAATGTAAACCAACAAACTTAGGAAATCGAAGAACGAAAAGAAACAAGATACTTCGATTAATAAATCAAAGGTAAACTTACTTCGAAATTGTCTCCAACTTCAGATACAAGAACTTCGAACGGGTGATTGTTACAAGAACAACCGAGATTAATCCTAACTACTTTCTAATCTACTTCCTAAACTACTTCGAACTGAGTTCGGGATCCTAAACTACTTCGAACTGAGTTCGAAATCCTAAACTACTTTGCCAATGAACAAACCAAGCATCAGTTTTTTTGATAGCTGTTTGTTGAAGATTTGTCCGGGGTTATTCACTCTTCAATCTTTTCTATTTATAGACGCTGCTTGCCATTTGAACTTCCCGCTCAATGAATTTGAACATTGGCTTGCTTCGAACTCTAACTTCCATTCTTCGAGTTGGCAGTTGTTTCCTCCTCCACGTCTGAATTTGAATTCTTCTAATTCTTCCTCCAGAAGCTTTGATTTTGAATCTATGCAGTTGTTTAAACAAACTCAAATGATTAAACATTAAGGTGAATAACTGCCTTTCGATAAGTATTCCACGTGTTATAACTGTCAATTTGCCTTGTTTCCCAAGTCCACACGTGGAGTTTATATGTTTAACAGTTAATATCAGGGCTTCGAAACCACCCTTTACGTCAGCAATGGCTTGTAACTGCAAATAACTGCTTTTCATCTTTGAACACAATACGACATCGTATTTAATCATTTATATTCCTTTAATCTAGTGTATCTTTATCAACAGGTAATTGCCAACGTTTGGCATTTTCAATTACGTGTCAATTAATTATTGGATTCGTTAATTTTATATGTAAACATACCCCCCACATTAACATCCTTGTTCAAGGAATTTGAATAAGTGTTAATGTGCCTTATGCCGCTTTGAATTCCTGCAAACTCCCAAAGCAGAAGTTATTGGCAGTTCTCACCACTTTCAATGATGCAGTTGCCATCGATTCTTACGGACCCTGTGAGAGGTTCATGGAAAATGGGTGGTTAACACCCACGTTCTTCACTTACAAAATTTGAATCGTTTCAAATTCAGATTTTAAATTTATAAAAGCACTCAACCACTGGTAAAATGAATCACCAATTTTCACTCTAATCTTGCTTTTATCTCCTTAAGCTCAACTTAACCATGGCTAACGTTTCTGACACTCAAAATGCCTTCGAACGCTTGGTTATTCAAGACCCAATCCTTCCTACTACTAGAAATGCTGTTACACCAATTGTTGGTGAAATTCGAAAGGATCGCTCTTTTGTTTGGTTCAAGTAGAAGATTCTGAACCTATCAACCCATGGAACCCTCCAGCCTCTCCTTCTTTTAAACCCTTTCTATGGGGTTTACCATCTGAAATAGCGGTGGTAAAAATGGATGATCCTGCTGGTTACAAGGGTTGGAGTAAGTATCGCTCACTGGCCATGAGCAGATATTTATCTCCTCTTATTAGGCGTGATCCCAATATACTGGTACTCACTACAACAAAATCATGCTATGGCGAGGAAAAAAATTTGTCGCTAGAGTATCATTTTTCCTCGCCTAAGGTATTTGCAAGGAAATATTTCCTCGCCCACTTTCCTCGCCTATACTGCGTCGCAAAAGGCTTTTGCGAGGAAAAATCATTTTCCTCGCCTATTGTAGGCAATTAGCGACGAATTATTTCCTCGCCTATTTTAGGTAATTAGCGACGAATTATTTCCTCGCCATTTACAGGAATCTGCGAGGATTTATTTCCTCGCCAACTACATTTTAGGCGACGAATACAGGAATTTGCTAGGAATTATTTCCTCGCCAATTACATTTTAGGCGACAAATTTTTTTGTCGCTAATTGTAGCGCGAAAACAAAAATGTGATGCTCTCTACCCAGCTTTCTTTTTTGCTTGCGCGGGAGTTCGAACTCACAACCTCCTCTATGGCACGCCCAACACCTATCCACCTCACCAACATTGCAATTTGTTCCATTATTTGACTATTTAATATATATAGTAGTTTTCATATGTTTTTCGCTGCATATGTTATATTCTTAATCATTATTAGTGTCCAAGCTTTTGAGATTTTTGGCACTGCAACATGTTTTTCAAATTTTTTCTGGGGCTAAACATGTTCGATGGCCTATGGGTTTTTGACAATAACTTTTGTTGGACTAATATATTTTTTTATTGTTCTAGTTTTTTCTTAGATAGGAGTACGTAGTTGTTGCAGAGTGAATAATATTAATTTTTTTGCTAATATTTTGATCTATTTTCATTTGATTATTTGTATTGAAGAGAGAAATTAAAAAAAAAGTGTATACACTACAAGAAAAAATACCTTTTGAGACGGGGGAAAACAGTTGCAAATAGTGTTTTCCCGTCGCTAAAAGCCTTTTGCGACGGGGTCGCGACGGGAATGGGGCCGTGGCAGAAGGGGGGGTGGCAAAAGCTTTTTGCAACAGGATTTACCCGTCGCAAATGATCACATTGTATTCGCGACGGGAGAAAGAAGCATTTGCAACGGGTTGTTTACCGATGCAAAAAGGATGCATAAAAATCAAATCTCATCAGCTACGGGATATTCCCGTCGCAAAAGGTAAAATTTCGCTCAAAAAAAAAAAAAATCTAGTCCTGAAGCAATTGAGTCGTATTATCCAAATAAATAAATAAATTTACATGAGATACTTGCAAAATTGGTCTTCCATTGAATAAAAGTAACAGTTCACGCGTTTACAATTTAAATTCATGCTCACATGCAACCACACTCATATTTAGTCCAAGCCGATAAAAAAAAAAATCAACAAGTCTGAAAAAACTAATACAAGTGAATCCCAAAAAGAAACAGTATGCCTCTCCGGTTGTTGCTTGGAAATTGGGGTTATCTTCAGCGACGATGAGTAGTTCTTTGTTGAGATCAATAGGAGACAATTGGGTGAGTGGTGTCCCGAGTCATCTTTTTTCTCCACTAGGCATCCTTCTGAAACAATGATATCAGAATTAGCATTTTTGCCAAAAGAGATGCTAAACTTGCTAATGTAAGCTCTAACAGATCGACCTCAATGTTTTTAGAAACTATTCATATATGGACTTGATAACAATTGTGAACATAAGGGAACGACAACAAATAAAAAAATAGAAAGAAAAACTGAAAAACACATACGAACCTGTAGTTTTGGAGTACTAGTTCTTCCGAGTCCTTAAGAGCTACAAGTCACTTCATCAGCTAAAAAACACCCAAAACAGTTTGAATAAATCATGTACCAAAATCAACTACATATGATAACAAGAAAATGATAGAACTAAACAATATTGAAATAGGTTTCTTTTCTCAAGATTTCCTTTATGTAATATGACTTCCAATTATCGACTACCTTAGTCTTAAATCCCTCATCATTTTGGCTAGCACTTCTCTTGAGTATGTTGCATATCAAACTGAGCCTCAGTTTCCTGCTCTTTTCATCTCTTCCCTACAAGTAATTGAAGCTTAAGTGAACGAGAAAAAAGTTGAGAAGTCAGAATCTTACAAATCAGTTAATAGCTTGAAGAGCCACTTCTGAGCAAGATATGATAAATTGAGAACCTTGCATTATCACAGGAAGGCATACAAGAAAAACTTTGCCTACCAAGAAAGAAATTAGCTACTGGTAGAAGAAGAGAAAAAACAACCACCGAAATGCATTGAAACTAAGGATCATAGAGATAAAAAAACACAGAGAGAAAATAACAATGATGTCGATGAGAGGATAAACTCACTAACCAACATTATTAATACCCATAGAATTCTATTAAAGCTATGCCAATTTTCACCCTTTCATCTAATATTCATCAAACTTTTCAAAAGACTCTGTTTTTTTCTCAATAGAATTCGTGGTTTATAATAACAGTAGCCCCTATCATAAGTCGGAATCAAAATCAACACTCATATGTCATCAACCATCAAAACATAGTAGAGATTATCAAACATCAAAACATAGTAGAGATTGCTTGCTTACCCAACAAAGTCATTTTTCCAGATCCGTTTTCCAATTCGCGGTCGATTATTCACATCGAAATTATTTGTGATAACTATGACTCCATGAGCTCTTCGTCCTCTTAGACGCCATAGCGGAGATTGTTTGATTCCTTTGCGTACTTGGGTGGACGAAAATCCTAGGTTGCGTATCTCATCAGAAGCACTAGTCCAGGTGTTCCATGACCAACACATAATTTTCATCACAAGGATAAAATACCAAACTTGCAGAGCTTCCCCAGTAAGCCATCTTTAAGGACTCCAAAGGTTGCTAACCTCAGCACCCTCGTTCATCGATGTCCAACTGACAAAATACAATCTATTTAGCGCATTGGTTCGGGTTTTCTACAAAATCAAGTACTATATGCTAAAGCCACCTATAATCTGTTTTGCAGAATACCAAAAGAAGGTTCTACCAAAAACACAGTCTATTATGTCTCCTTTAGAATGTGAAAACATAGATAATACGCTTAAAACTAGAACTACTAAAACAAATGGATAATATATTGGAGCAAAGGTTATTGCATAGAAAAACAATGACTTTCAATTAACGGCAAGTGGGACTCGAACCAATAAGCCTTATTTAATATTAATACGATAGTAAGAAGGCTTGGACTCCTGGGGCATTTTTTCAAACAGTTGGTGACATCCTTCTGAGAAACCGTACAGCACCGTTTTCCTTAGTTGAAAGGGCTTGAGAAGGGGCCTTAACCAGAAAATATACCGAATCCAATTGAAGGGCCCTGCCGTAGCCCCAATTAGCTCGCTGTATCCCCTACCCCAGGCATTTCGACCACCATTACGGAATTAATAATCCGTATCCCTCTTAACAACATCAGTGAAGCAAAATTGATCGTCTTTCAATACAAATTAGGAATGCCATGATATTGGTGCAGCCATTGATTCCTATATAAATATAGGATCATAAATGAGAATGAGAAAAAAAATGAAGTCGTAGCTAACCTGACCTAGAAATTTCTCCAAACATGGGGTAGTGACCGGCGAAGATTGTAGATGTAACTTGAACTAGATTTTGGTGCTAACTTTGATTTGCAGAGAGACAAAGAGAGAGCCAAAACCAGAACGATCCGTGACATCAATTGAGGGATTGCGTGCAGAGGCAACAAGATCTCGCGTTGCTGTTGATCATCGATGGCAGTTCACAGAGAGAGAGAGAGAGAGAGAGAGAGAGGCGGCAGTTCTGAGAAAGAGATCGAAATCATGGGGAAAGAGGGGCCACCGATTGTGGTAAAGAGATAGGGTTTTTTTTTTTTTTTTTTGCAAAGTCTGGAGGCAAAAATTACCGGCAAAATTTTTTTTGAACTGCAATTACCGGGAAACTGAAACACTTTTTTGGGTTCTGCATTTGCCACGGGTTTCACGATACCGTCGCAAGGAAATATTTTTTTCTTAGCTTTTGCCACGGGGAATGTACCCGTCGCAAATAATACCTACTAAAAACTTAAAATTTTAACGCAAAAAATCTTGGGCACTTAAAATGGCCTTTTGCAACGGCAAAGCCCCCGACGCAAATGCTTTGGTCGTTTATAGTATTCTTTCTTGTAGTGATAAATTCTGCATCGAAGTTTAAAAAATTAACGTAATGCATAATTTCTGAAGTTTTTCCATTTTTAGTGATTTTCTTTTGCTTCTTTTCATAATTGTTTTTTTACTTTTTAAATTCAGTTCCTCAAGACCACTAATTAATTAAAAATTCCGTATCTAACAAAAAGAAAAAAGAAAAAAAAGAGATAAGAGTGTTGTAAAGAGAAAGACAAAAATATTCAAGAAGTTGGGCTAAACTAGTACTAGCTTAATCATATTTATACACTATGTGTAATATGATAATAGATATCGTTGTATACTTTAGTTTAAAATAGCCCAATTTTAAAAAATTAAAAATTAATTAGTAGTCACAAATTTTGTTGGCAACAAGTACCTTTTGGTGAGGAAATATGATTTTCCTCGCAAAAAGTTGTTTTTTGCGACGAAATTTTTTTTCCTCGCCAAAATCTTATTTTTTGGCGAGGAAAATCTATTTTCCTCGCTAAATGGTACCCATTAGCGAGAAAATCCGATTTTCTCGCCAAATGGTTAACCTTTTAGCGAGGAAAATGGATTTTCCTCGCCAAAAAATAAGATTTGGCGAGGAAATCGGATTTCCTCACTAAAGGGTACCGATTTGGCAAGGAAACTCAAATTTCCTCGCTAAATGGTACCCATTTGGCGACGAAATCCGATTTCCTCGCCAAAAAGACCCATTTGGCGAGGAATCCAATTTCCTCGCCATAAAGACCCATTTGGCGAGGAAATTTGAGTTTCCTCGCTAGATTTCGTCGCCGTAGGTAGTTTTTGTTGTAGTGACTTGATAGCCTCATTGCCACTTGCCTGACTCCTACATTCTTCAAAGTATGTGAAGATGAAAAATCTGGCTTCGCTGGCTATGGTGAACTTAAACAGAAAGCCAAAAGCCAATACATTTATTGGTTAAATGAGGTTCGAAGGCCTCATTTTGAGGGAAAATTTGTTGATCCCTCCAACCTTTCTCTTCGAACCCTTCCTGAAAATTCAAATTGGTTTCAGGAATTGAAGAGTATCAATTTCGATCCTATTATCTTTCAAGCTGATTACTCTTACTCACTTTACCCACAATCTGATTCTGTTAGAGCCAAAGAACTATTGGTTGCTTTTGCATTTTTGGATATAGGGATTCTTGAAGAAGAAATCCCTTGCAAAAATTTCTTATGGGCTTGTGAATCCATTCAATGCTCCATTTCTAAGTTAACTTGAGCCAATAAAACTCCAATTGAGTCATGGTTTGCTGCCAAGTACAGCTTAACAGGCTGTCCCCTTTTAGGTGGAACAAGAACTGGTGGATTGATCAAGTACTCCTTGATGGCTTTGAAAGCATCATCATGCTCCTTTGTCCATTCGAAGTCCTCTCCATCCTTTGCTATGGACTAAATACCCTAGAAAGTTTCCTGCCATTACTCCAAAAGCACACTTAGCAGGATTCAATTTCAGTTGATAATGCTTCATCTTTGAAAAGGCTATCTTCAAATGTTCTACATGATCATCAATAGATTCTGACTTGACAATAATGTCATCTATGTAGCATTCTAGAAAACCTCCAACTATTTCATGGAAGATAGTGTTCATAGCTCTTTGATAAGTAGCACCAGTATTTTTCAGCCCAAAAGGCATTTTGACCCACTCAAAAGTCCCAAGATTACCAGGGGCTCTAAATGCAGTTTTATGAACGTCTTCTTTGGCTATACAAATTTGATTATACCCTGAATGGCCATCCATAATAGACATAATTTTGTGGCCTGCAGAACTGTCCACCAACATGTCTACTACAGGCATTGGGTATTCATCTTTAGGGGTTGCAGTGTTTAAATTTCTAAAGTCAATGCACACCCTAATTTTCCCATTTTTCTTGACAACAGGAACAATATTTGATAACCATTCTACGTATCTTGCTGTTCTGATAAAACCTGCACTTAAAAGGTTTTGAATCTCCTTTTTTACCAATAAAATGGTTTCAGGAGACATCTTTCTTGAAAGTTGTTTGAAAGGTTTGCAATTAGATTTAATAGGCAATTTATGCTCAACCAAATCTCTACTCAAACCTGTTAATTCTTTATAACTCCAAGCAAAACATTCTTTGTTCTCTTTGAGTACCGAGATCAATTTGGCCTTCGAAGCAGCATCGAGCTCTTTGTTGATCTGTACAGTGTTTGGAACAATTCCATCTCCCAATTCCACTTCTTCTAAAGGATCTTGGGAATCAATATAGCCCAAAAAAGCTTCTTCGAATTCGGTTGGCTTCAACCCCCAGTCAGATTTCTCAGCCAATAACTCCTCCCAATCATTTGTTTCTTGTAACTTCTGCTCTATTTCTAGAGCCATGAATTTAACTAAGGCCAATGAGTTGGCCTCTTCGAACTCTGCCTTGGATTCACATCCAAGCAGCCTCATCTGGTGGATTGTCTGATTCATAATCAACTGATTGCTTAAGCTTAGACTTTAACTCTGCCAATTCTCCAATTTCCAATACATTGGATGGAGGGGTGGCAGGTTGTGCAATTTCACTCAGAGGAATGATCCCAGGCTTATACATTTCAGCCTCTGCACAATTTGCTGAAGTACTGAAGGGATGTGGATCTGCTTTCACCTCTTTGATCCCCACTTCCTTCCCATTCTCATACTTCACAATCATCAAAGCTTGATGCATTGAAGATGGGATACAACCATTGACATGAATCCAATCCCTACCAAGTAAGGCATTATACTTACTTGTGAAAGTATCCACCACAAAGAAGGCTGTATCAGTTTCTACTTGGCCAACTTTCAGGCGTATAGAAACAATTCCTTTAGGGCTCTTACTTTCACCAGTGAAACCAGCAATAGATGTGCTTGTTGGGATCAATCGAACTTTCTCCTTTCCCAACTTCTTCAGAGTCCTAGAAGGTAAGATGTTCACTGCTGCACCATTGTCAACCAATACTCGATTTAATAGAATCCCATCGAATGATGCGAATATATATAATGGTTTTAAATGGTGCCTCATATCATTCGAAGGTGATCTAAAAGGATAGGAAATGTCAGCACAATCCAAATCAACAATCAAAGGATACTCAGAATTTGTCTCTGTTTCTGGAACAAAAACCGCCCTTTCCTTAGAGGTCACTTCTGGCTCCTCCATAGCATTAGCCATAATCATAAGCTCCTCCTCTTCTTCTTCCTTTTGAATCTTAGAAACCAGGGCTCCCCAACCTTCATTCCAATCATTATCATATGTAAGGTTATATTCTTCATCACTTGATACATCAATGATTTCCGTAGGAGCAACTATTGATCGTAGTGCCCTTCGAACTAGTGAGCAGTCTGGTTCAAAAGGTCCGAAATCAAATGAAGGAGAAACCATGTTAATTTGAACTTCTGGCAAAGTCCCAAACTGAATGGTCCTTTTTTCCTGTACTGGTAATTCTGATCCATCCTCTATTGTGTCTATCTTCTCAAGAGACTCCACTGCAGAAGTTTCCATGGGGGACAATGCCTCAACAGAAGATGAATTCATTCCTCCACCTTTTTCCTGTTCCACTATCATGGCCTCTAAAAAGCCAGACTGATAGCTTGCCAAGGAATTTGGTGAAGCTGGACTATTTCGAGGTACCTCACTGTCCATCCTTGCAGCCAGACTTTCCAGTGTTTCCTGTTCTGATTGAGTAAACCCCCTTTGAAGAGATTCTTCAGAATCTTCTCTTCGAAGCCTCTTAAACCTTGGGTTAAACTTTTCACCCCCATTATGATTATCCTTGGTGGCATATTCTTCCATTTGGAAACTAGTATACCTCCTTTGCAATTTCCTCTTCTGAGTTCTTGTCAGCATAGGGATCATTTGAGGTGTTTTAGTCTTTGGATCTCTAACCACCACCCATTGACCAGCAGGAGTATTTGGAGGTTTGACCATCTTATTACCAACTTTAGAAGGGATTTTATATCCCTGGAAGAGTTTTGGCTTAACATTCTTTAGAAACCAATCAGGAACTCCTTTTACCAAGGTGAATTGTTCTCCTTCTTCTTCTTCAGTTTCTTGGCCCATTGGGGCCTTTCCAGTGTTAACCTTTTTCAAAGGAGGATAAACCCTCTTCGAAGCTGGTGGAACTGGACTAGAAGGTACATTTCTCTTCGAAACTGGCCAAGGCTTCTCATTTTTTCCATGTTTTGGGCTTGTCCAGGGTTTTCTTTCATTATTCTGATCCAAAGCCTTTCTTTCCATCCTTTTTGGAAAGAAATCAATCCCCTGTCGATCCAAATCTTTGAAAATCAGATAATTAGCCCTGCATTCCATACATAAGCATTCCAAAAAGGATGCTTCAAGCATGGGAAGATGAGATTGCTTAAAACCTTTTTTAGAAGAGCTTCCCACTGCATAATCTTGCCGGTGAGCCTTCCCATCTTTACTTCGAAGTTGGCCAACTTTTGGCTTTCCTCTTCCAAATTGTATAGAATTCATCCCGACATAAACTCGTCTGTTTTGCCATACCTCTTGAACTGTTTTAGCCAAAGAAGTTGGCACAATGGTATTAGCAGTTACTTCTTCAATCTTTGGAAATGGGTCTGTATCTATTCCCATGGTCTTCCCTGGAAACATGATCCTTCCTTTCTTAATTTGCTCCTGAATCCTGTCACGAAAGACATTACAATTCTTAGTTGAATGAGTCCAAGAAGCATGCCATTTGCAATAATTCTTTCCTTTTGTTTCTTCCAAGGTTGGAAGTTTAACATTTTCAGGAAGTTTGATAAACTTTTTCTTCAAAAGGTAATAAAAAATTTCATCTGCTTTTGATACATCGAATGAATACACTTTACTAACTGCTTTCTTGTTAGTCCTTGGTGCTATAGAAGAATCCTTTCGAACTAAACATTCACACACACAAGGGTCATGCTCTACAATTTCGGCAGCATCAATTTCATAAGTAGAGTCTTTATAATATGTTGAATAAGAAGAGTTAATCCTATCGACATCTTCTTCTAACAAAGATTCATATCTAGAAGCTTTGTAAGTTAAATCAACCAAATCTCTAAACTCCATAGAGTCGAACTTCTTCCTAAGTTCTCTACTTAAACCATCTTGTGCTATTTTCACAAATTCAACTTCTGGTAGTTGAAGTTTACACTTGTTTCTAGCCTTTTTAAACCTAGCAATAAAGTGTGCAGCCTTTTCATCAGGCTTTTGCTTTAATCTTGCTAAGTCAACCATGGTGACTTCAGGTTCAGTTTGATAAAACTGTGCATGGAATAATTCTTCCATTCTTTGCCAATTTGGAACTGACTCTGGTGTTAAATTAGAGTACCATTCGAAGGCTGTTCCTGTCAAAGAGTTAGAAAATAATTTTAACTTAACAAACCCATTATTGCCTAACTCTTTACATTGAGCCGTAAATCTGGCAATGTGCTCAGTTGTCGATTGTTTTCCATACCCATGGAATAAAGTAAAATCTGGGATTTTAAACCCCCTAGGGACTTCGAATTGCCTATCTATCCATTCTGGATAGGGCTTTCTATAAATTTGGGTTTGTATCCCTCGATTTAGAGGTCCATACACTTCTGGTATGAGACCTAATATTTCATCTCGAAGGGATGGACGTTCTCCTAGAGGTACCCCTGAATTAACAGGTGGTTCCCAAGTAGCATTTCTAGGCATGTGATCTTCTGGAAACTTCTGAAAAGGATCATCAAAAGGCCTACGTTGCTTGAAACCTCCTTCTTGCTTCGCAAGAGGTTTGTACAAGTGGTTCGAATGCATCCTACCCATCTCTGGTATCCCTGCATACTTAGGAATTCCAATCTCTGGATTAGGCCTTTTTGCACTGGTCCTATCCTTCTCATTAAAATGTTTTCCAGGAGTATATACATACTCATCAAACCCGTAATCCATGTTTCTAAAACCCTTATCCTCATTTAGACCATCAAAGTTTGGTTCGAATGGGACATTAGTGTTCTGCTTGGACACTTTCTTAGGCTTAAGATTTTGGTAATCATTAGTTTTTGCAGGTTCATACCAAGATTCTGGTATATCATCTATATTTATAGGCTCTTTTCCAGGCCTTGATTTAAATTTACTTGTGCTAGCGTCTCCTTTATCCTTCTCAGATGAAGGCAAAGGATCATGCCTAAGCCCTGATTGCTCTTCTAATTTTTGTAACATAAGTTTCTGGGTTTGAGCCAGTTCTTTAAATGTGGCAATCATCTCGGCAAACTGACCAGATGACACACTTCCTCCAACTTCTGGATTCTTTGGGTCATCAACATGTACAGTTTTATTATTCCTAACATTCATTCGAGAAGTCTGGTCAATCCCTGTATGTAAGTCTTGACCGGTACGAGTCTCTGGTCCTATTTGTAGGCTTTCAACTTGTTCATTCTCTTTAGAATTAACATTGTTCTCATCTTCTGGCGTTTGGCCAACCTGAGAATCATCCGCTTGTTTCCTAAGTTTTGGAGCCATTCAACACTTTCAGGGGTCCCACCGGGCGTGCCAAAAAATGTTTTGGTTCTTTTTACTTCTTTGCAATGGAAATAATTGTGTGCGAGCGTGCCAGAGAGAGTTTCAATCTCCTCCCTCAGATTAACTTTGGAAAAATCAAATCTAATCAGGCGATTGTGTTTTATTGGTTCAATTACCTCAATTAAGAGGATTTTTTCAACAAGTGAAGAAATGTAAACCAACAAACTTAGGAAATCGAAGAACGAAAAGAAACAAGATACTTCGATTAATCAATCAAAGGTAAACTTACTTCGAAATTGTCTCCAACTTCAGATACAAGAACTTCGAACGGGTGATTGTTACAAGAACAACCGAGATTAATCCTAACTACTTCCTAATCTACTTCCTAAACTACTTCGAACTGAGTTCGAAATCCTAAACTACTTTGCCAATGAACAAACCAAGCATCAATTTTTTTGATAGCTGTTTGTTGAAGATTTGTCCGGGGTTATTCACTCTTCAATCTCTTCTATTTATAGATGCTGCTTGCCATTTGAACTTCCCGCTCAATGAATTTGAACATTGGCTTGCTTCGAACTCTAACTTCCATTCTTCGAGTTGGCAGTTGTTTCCTCCTCCACGTCTGAATTTGAATCCTTCTAATTCTTCCTCCAGAAGCTTTGATTTTGAATCTATGCAGTTGTTTAAACAAACTCAAATGATTAAATATTAAGGTGAATAACTGCCTTTCGATAAGTATTCCACGTGTTATAACTGTCAATTTGCCTTGTTTCCCAAGTCCACACGTGGAGTTTATATGTTTAACAGTTAATATCAGGGCTTCGAAACCACCCTTTACGTCAGCAATGGCTTGTAACTGCAAATAACTGCTTTTCATCTTTGAACACAATACGACATCGTATTTAATCATTTATATTCCTTTAATCTAGTGTATCTTTATCAACAGGTAATTGCCAACGTTTGGCATTTTCAATTACGTGTCAATTAATTATTGGATTTGTTAATTTTATATGTAAACAGCTAGGAGGGCAACAACGTTACTAAATTTGAAGTGATTGGCGAATCAAACGTGGAATGATAAATTTTCAGTATGGTGATACTGAAACAAGCGGCTCATCTTGAAAAAATGGTTTTCAGCCTATAGAAAAAGGCACATTGCCGAGAATTGGGCCACGGTAATGGGTCTTTCATGAGTAACACTGTAACAGACCCAGTTTAATAACCCATGTGGCAAGGTTCAAGCCGAACACAATGGGGAAAATGGCCATAAACAAAGGCAAAAATTGTTTTATGTTAATGAACACTCCCGATCACATTTAGGAAGGGATGAGTTCATATTGTGGCCAAGTTAGGGAATGAAAAACAGCCTCTTTTCGACAATGAATTTGGGGAGCAAAATTCATGTTTCAAGAGCCAAATGGTAAAATAAAGTGGCTCGTCGGGTTGAAACACCCACTTTTAGAGAAGTCGAGTTGTGAAGATAAAGCTGCTTGTGAAAATAACTTGACGATGAATTATTCAGTTTAAGCCATTAATGATTTCGTTCCCTCGCGTAAAAGAGGTGAGCACATCAGGTGTCGACTCGTGAATCACAGCATTGCGAGACGCCTCTCCAATCCAATGTAAGCGAGTTCAAAGCAGTACGAGAGATGTTTGTTCATGAGAACTCACGTTCATCTTCGGCCGTACTCCCCCTCTGTGTCGTGTGCGTATTCCCGACCACCAGTGGCTTCCATGATTTATTAGGAATCAACTTGGGATGAACTTGGCCTGTTTTAAAATGGAAAAAGGGCAATAGAGGCGTCTTTAATTGTACTACCGCTACCGAAGTTGAGATTCTTAAGATGTTCCTGGTAATTTATGGGTACCCCTGCCTCTTTCGGGTTTACCCGCCCCGCCCCTATTTTTTTTCTCATATTAATAAAGTATATCTTAGACTTCAATATTAGTGAGCACAAATGATAAGAGTTCACAAATAACTTTCACAACCTAACAAAAATCTACTATCTAATGTTATATTTTAGTCATAAAAATAAAATTATAAGAATACAAATAAAATTTGATGCATATAAGGGAGAAAATATAATTTCATATATATAAATACAATTATACATATGTTTATATGTCGGGGCGGGGTGACCATACCCCTACGCCTACCCTAACCCTGGCAGGTTTTTCAAAATCACCCCCTGCCCCTACCTGTTACCAAAAAAATAGAAATAAACCCTACCCTATTGGGGCGGGGTGGGGCGGGTTCGGAGCGGGGAGGGTTGAATTGCGATCCCTAAACAGGATGCCTTCAATCTCTTATAGGCACATCAACAAACTCAGCAATTTGTTCATTAGAGGTCTACAGGATTGCGATAATGTCCAGATAAATGATT
This sequence comes from Vaccinium darrowii, assembly GCA_020921065.1. Classification (NCBI taxonomy): domain Eukaryota; kingdom Viridiplantae; phylum Streptophyta; class Magnoliopsida; order Ericales; family Ericaceae; genus Vaccinium; species Vaccinium darrowii. The sequence continues at coordinate 18,888 of JAFMTH010000084.1, read as the reverse complement.
GGTAATTTACAAGGAGTGAAATTTAAGAGAGGAGAACAATATCGTTTCAGAATTTCTCCAACCTGCAAGAAAATGTACTGACAGTTTTGTCTGCTACATCTCTTGATAGTTTGTTGTCGGCTACAACCGAAGAGATCATGGCTATTCTCTGCAAGATATTCAGGTCCTCATTTTTTTTTAAATATGGTCAGTGCTTTACAAAGTCAACTGCTTTGCAAGTAACCAATTCGATACAATTTCTTTTTTGAAGGATACCTTATGTATACCAATATATGATCATTTTTATTTTTAGCACGAATGATGTACTCCATAATATCTAAAAAATAAAGTGGTTTTGATTGTCAAAATAAAACTCACGTGGAAGTACGATAGTCCATTGTAATACTTTAATGCCTCTGGATGGAGTAAATGTCATTTGATCACATGGTCGTTGATAGCCGATGGTCTCTTATTTTTGTTACGATAATGGAATCAGAGAGACGTAAAATCTTTACAGTTTAGATCGACTGTTGTAAAAATTGACTTGGTAATGACCTTACTATTTGTTGGTATAAACCACTTCATTTTTTCTGATGGTGAAAATGATTGCATTCCGATGGAACCGAGTAACATGTCTATTCAGAGCAACAATATTGCCGATAAATTCTTTTGATGTTTGTTCAAAAAGTATTGCTATAGTTATACAAAAATGATTCGACGAAACTTGGCTAGATTAAAAGGAACTCAGCTAGATTATACAAAAAAAATTCTGATGAAATTCGTAGATTAAAAAATGGCACGACATGGAAGGACTCGACGCGCGGGTATGGCACGACACGATTAAAAAATGGCACAACACGACGCAACACGATTAAGTAAACGGGCCGGCACAACACGGCACGATTTAGTAAGCAACCCTGCCTGGCATAGCACAAAGCATGATTGGTATGAAGCTAAATAAGCCATGCCGGCGAGCACAGCACGACCCGATTGACCCCTCTACAGTGATGGAAAGTAGAGAGAGGTTTATCAAGATCAAAGAGGAAAGATAGAATTGAACTTTTTCTTCAATCTCAGACACTACTTGTGATAATTCATGTAGCTGAAATTAATCTGAAAAAAACCCATCAAACTATTTAACAAAAATAAGAGAACCCGGGGCCTTGTTGTCCCTTAGGAGCGGCAGGCTCTGTGGCCAAGCTGTTCATCTTGGTAGTCAACGGTTCAGATTCACAGATGTATTCTTACCGCTAATAACTTTAATTTGACCGGTAAGAATGCATCTGCGAATCTGAACCGTTGATTCTCGAGATGAACGGCTAAGATCAAAAGTATTACCATAATTACTTCATTACTTATTTCTTCCAAATTCCTTTGCTTTGAAAGTATAAGTAAATTAACTTTCGCCAATTCATGATCAGTATCCTAATCACCACACCATTCATCATTAAAGTATACCTGCTATTAAAATTATCTATGTACAATAAAATTTATCAATAATATTGTGTAAGCATAGGTGCATCAATAGGTAGAGCTTTTGTGATTATGGGTTTGGACCGAGACGAAGGTCCAAATCCAAATCCACTGCTTTATTTCTCTCTTGTTCTTCTCCCTCACTCATAATGGTTGGTGGCCCAATTCGCAAGCTCAAATCGTCCAACTTGTGACTTCCACCCGGACTAGAAGCAGGGTCAGTATTCTTGATTTTTGAATCACTCGAGCCTGATTCCAAGTTTGGTTGTCCACCTACTATTAAGTCAAAAAAAATAAAATAAAAAATTATGTCAGAAAAGTAAATAAATAATGTCACATTGTACTTTTAGCTTGAATTACAATGAAAAATCTAAATGTTGCTCAGATTATTGTGTTTTATGATTAGCATGATTCGATTAAAAGAAAACTTCTCATCGCATTTTTTGAAACAATTAATTTATGGTTAACTTTTCTCTATAAAATTTTGTTCTGGTATTTTTTTTTTCTTTTGTTTAGTTTTCTTTTCCCATTTTCTTTTTAACTTTCCTTCATCAGATTTGAGATAAGTTACGAACCTCGTCATCAAATTGACAAATGAATTTGTAAGTCCAATAGGCCGAGCTTCCTTTGGTTTGGCAAATCCATGCCCAAAACATATACATTTGGGTGTATCGTATTTTTTATGGCAATGTAATCTTTGGTATTTAATTTTAGAGTCTGTTTTAGGTGTGGAAAAGGAATCATATCAACATATATTTTTATTTCGAGTGCGGTAGTTTTTTTAATTAAGACGGATTGCTCATTTTGAAGACAAAGTTGGATGCTACATGTTTTTGCTCGAGCATTTCAAGAATCTTTACTAGCACAACATTCTGTTTGAGTTTGCTGGACGTTTTGCTCGAGCAAAACAGTCGGCAAAAATGCACAAGGAAAAAGTTAGATGCTGCACGTTTTGCTCAAGCATTTCAAGGCCTTTTTTAGCAAAACATTCTGTTTGTTTTTGCTGGATTTTTTGCTCGAGCAAAACAGCCGGCAAAAATGCCCGATTCAGCAACTATAAAATCTCAGCGATTAGGTTTTTTCTGATTACCACGGCAGCCATATTTCGACCCTTTGTGCCTCTCTCTTCGAAATACCATTATAGAGTGCTAGGGTTCATGAACTTTGAAGATTTGTGAAGGCCGTCCAATGCTGTGAGATCAAGATCATCTTCAAAGGGTTTTCTCATTGATATTCAATTCAACATTTCTCTATCAAAGCCCTTTCGTAGAGTTCGAAAGGCAAAACATTTGGAAGGCTTGAGGATTCAAGACATGGCGATCATGCAAGGGTGTGATGTACGTGGATTCGGCAAGTAGGGCTTAGGATTCGTGGTGAGGATACACGGTCATCGAGTAAGTCTATTTGTAATCACACAATATTTCTAGTGCATGATTCCTTCCCGTGGTTTTTTCCCATTTAGGATTTTCCACGTAAATCGGTGTTCTTCGATTGTTTGATTTCGTTTCATTGATTGGTTAAAGTTTTGATTGGTGGGTCGATATTTAAAAGAGATTAGATTAAAGAAAATCTATAAACCTAGACAAGCTAGGGTTTTTACAGAATTTTACGACACCAAACCCTACTAGTTTCCCTGAAAAAACTAGGATTTGAAGTCAAAGAAAGAATCTGGCCGCGATTCACCCTCTTTCCAAACAATGCTGCGAAGTCATGCTTTGAAAGATGATGATCACTTGCAATGGGTGAAAAAATGAGTAGTATAGTACATGAAAAGTTTCCCCAAAGTAGCCTTGGAAAGAGAAATCAATGTTCCAGATCATTACAAGAAAAAATCATATTTGGTGACATGAAAAAATTTCATCAAAGGCCGAATTTTTGTCACCTATTATCATTGGTGAAAAAGATGAGGGTGTCATTGTATCCCTGACACTGAAAGTCAATGGTGACAAAAATTGTGCACTTGTCACGGAATGATGTCAACAGTGACAGAAATATGGTGTCACGGAAGATAGATTTTCCGTGACATAGTAGCGGGTGTCTGTAAGTCTTGAAACTAAAAAAAACAACTCATCCTCCTAACATTTGTGGCCGTCCAGATTCGAACTCGCAATGTCGCATGTACTACTCAAAATAAACCACCACGCTCCTCTTTCCCCCTTTCTTTTCATCCTTGCCGTGGAAGGACTTAACTTGATTTTTGAACGGGCCAAAGAACAGGGGATCATTAATGGTATTTTAGTGGCTGCCAATGGTCCTGTTTTGACTCATCTTCAATTTGCGGACGACACTATTGTCTTCTGTAATGCTTCTGTGGAGGAACTTGTGAATGTGAAAAAACTCCTAGTATTTTTTGAAGCAGTTTCTGGATTGAAGATTAATTTTCAGAAGAGTGTACTCAGTGGGGTGGGTCTGTCTAAGGAGGAAATGGAGTACTTTGCTGAATGTTTGGGATGTAAATCGCAGCCACTGCCCATAAAATACTTGGGCTTACCTTTGGGCGTTTGCCCAAGGAAGAAATCTACTTGGACAGCAGTCATTCAAAGTTTTCAGAGGAAATTGGCTTCATGGAAGAGGAGACACATCTCATTTGGAGGTAGAATTTCTCTCATAAAGTCTGTTCTGGGGAATTTGCCTATCTACTACCTATCTTTGTACAAAATGCCTGAATGTGTAATAAAAGAATTAGTGAGAATCCAGAGTAGATTTTTATGGGGTGGGGGTGATTTAAAGAAAAAAATGAACATGGTGAGTTGGGAAAAAATATCTAAAAATAAGGATTTGGGAGGGCTAGGTATTAAAAATCTGAAACTCATGAATGAAAGCCTTTTACTCAAATGGTGGTGGAGATTTGGTGTGGAAAAGGAGGCTTTATGGAGAAAGGTGATTTGCAATTAGTATAAGTTGGATAATTTGTTGTGGTTGCCATCTTTGGAACCCAATAGGTTGTACTCTGCTGTTTGGAAGGACATCGTATTTGTGAATCAAAGAGATGTGAATCTGTTTAGACTATTTATGTCTAATGTCAAAATTCAGGTAGGGGATGGCCGTAAAGTGAGGTTTTGGCTTGATGTATGGGTGGGGGAGGCTCCTCTTAGTACATTATTCCCAAGGATCTTTAACGTATGCTCTCAGAAATTGGTAGTAGTGGCAGATGCTTGTCATAGCAATGGGACTAATCTGGACCTTCATTTGGATCTAAGAAGAAATATTTTACCCTGGGAGCTTGAGGAATGGAATAATCTGTCGAACATGGTGAATTCGGTGGCATTACAACCACACAAATCTGATTGTTTGTGTTGGAAGGCAGATTCTTCAGAAGCTTTTTTGGTTAGTTCCCTTTATAAATGTAGGGAAGCAGAGCTGGGGCATCCTAGAAGGGAATTAAAGTTGTTGTGGAAGACTCATGCTCCTCCTAAAGCTCAGTTTTTGGGTTGGTTAGCAGTTCTAGAGAGAGTTAAAACGTCTGAGTTGCTGTTCTCTATAGGTGTGCTATCTAACCTTAATGACTGTTTTTGTAAGTTTTGTGGTGACGCTCTGGAAACGGCTAATCATTTGTTCTTACATTGTAAATTTGTGTGGTCTGTGTGGTGTATGGTGGTGGAGTGGTGGGGTATTAAATGGGTGGTTCCATCGTCTATCAAGAGCTTATTTATTTGGTGGCAAAGTTGGAGATTCAAGAAGGCGAAAAAAGTGCTATGGGAGCTTGTTAGTTTCGCGATTATCTGGAGTATATGGAAGTTAAGGAATGATCTTATTTTTCAAGGAGTAGTCCCGAGATGGGTGGATATGGGGGATTTCATCAAATTCAAAGTGGCGAATTGGTTCAAAGCTTACCAAGGTTCGAGGGGCTTTTCTACCAATGATATTCTTCTGAGATTTCCGGCCTTAATTCAGTCTCTGAGATAGGTGTATTCTTGGGTGTTTTTAGCTGGCTTTCTTTGTTTTCTTGAAGTTGAGTTCTTCTCAACTTTGTTGTTTTTTCCGTTCTGGGTTTGCTTTGGGTTTGCTGTGGGTGGTCCTTGTTTGGATTCACTATTCATTCCTTTTGCATCCTTGAATTGTATTTTTTGCTTCCTCTCCTTCATCTATAATATTCTTCTTTGCTGATAAAAAAAAAAAAACCACCACGCCAAACAACAATTCAAGTATAAATGTCAGATATTAAATATAAATACCTTTCATTGGTGTTTGTACATTTTCAAATTTTCTTATTTTATATAAATTATAATTCTCTGCAACGTTACTACCTTTCTAGTGCCTAAACATATTTGAGAAAGTTTAAATTTTTGCAGATATGGCATTTTCTAGTGGGTGAATTTGTGTACTGTGTATTGCAATATAACAATCTTTACTCAACTACATTTAAAAATAACATTTGTTATGTTTATTATTTTAGATACTGGTAATGTAGATGTTTTGAAAATAGACTTCTGATGAGATAACTTCGACATATTTTTCAACACAACATCACTTCAAGATATTTTAAATTTTACCTTTTATGGAGTTTTTCATTAATTTTTTATGAATAAACGGTTATTTCTAAAAAAAAGGAATCCATATGTCCAGTCATCCTTCCAAAAAAAAAAAAATTTCAGCTCTCATTATTTACCATGTGATAAAATATTTCTTACCAAGTTCTTCAATATTTTTTTTGGTTTATTTCATCTTTTGAGATAAAGCTAATGTGTAGAGTAAGGGATAAAAGTATTTTTTAATGTCTAATTATTACTAGAAAAGTGACAATATATGATTCTTTAATCACAAATTAAATGCAATTGCGAGGAAATATTTTTTCTCATGTATCAATTATTTCTTTTAGTTAATTATGTCTCACGATTTCGATAAATCAAGAAAGGGATCGAAGTGTGAGCTTATGCTCTCTAGAGAGAATTTCTTTGGTTCACGTCTCTAAATGTCTATCCATAGCCGTGAGATTTTAACGGTGGCTACATCAAAGGTGATATTGTCCTCGGTGGAAAATTTTTGTGTCACCGAATCTCCTCTTTATTTGGCGCCTTGGGTAAAGCTTTTTCATGACAAGCAGAAAAGTTTTGTCACCGTTGTGCGTGTGCGGTTTTGTCTTCAATGACAATTCTATGTCACCGAATGTCCTCTTTATTTGGCGCCTTGGTTAAAGCTTTTCCGTGACAAGCAAAAAGGTTTTTTTGTCACCGTTGTGCAATTTTGTCTTTGGTGACAAAATTTTGTGTCACCGAATCTCCTCTTTATTTGGAGCCTTGGTTAAAGCTTTTCCGTGACAAACAGAAACATTTTTTGCCACCGTTGTGTGCGACTTTTTCTTCGGTGACAAAATATTGTGTCACCGAATCTCCTCTTTATTTGGTGCCTTGGTTAAAGTTTTCTGTGACAAGCAGAAAATCATTTTGTCACCGTTGTGTGTGTTCCGTGACAACGTTGAATTTTTGTCACCAAAGGGTGTCACCAAAATTGTTTTTCCTTGAATCGATTCACAATCATGTGAATCTGGACCATTCATTTCTCTATCTTGAAAATTTTCGGGAAAAACTTTTCATGTATCCTAATATTTTCGGTGAAAAATACTTACAGTTGTTAGCCATGTTGTTCTTGGGAATCATTTTGCCTTTTGCGTGTGCGTTCATGTGCCCTCCTACGGCTTGACGACTGGCCAATGGCTTGTCGCAATAGGGGCATTTGTAGGGGAAGACTTCGTTGACTTCCTTCGACTGATTTTTGTCTTTTCCGTGTAAGTTCATGTGCCCTGCTTTGGCTTGATAACTGGCGAATCGCATCAGGCAATGGTCGCATTGGAAGGGTAAGTCTTCGTTGACTTGCTTCGACTGATCCATGTAACAACTTTCTTGGTGGATGAGTGATAAAAATTTGGATTGAAGAGAAGAGAGAGAGAGAGAAAAGGGTTTTACATAGAAAAATGCTTTTGGCCAGGATAGCATATATATATGAGTTGAGGGAAATTAGAGTTGATGAGAGAGAAGAGGGAAAGGGAGAATGTGGTTTTGTTTACTAAGTTGATAAAATATATATCACACTATAAAATTTTACAAAATTACATTTTTAATGAAAGCTTAATTGATAAAGAAATATTCACTGGATTATTAATTTCACTTTGCTTTCAAAACCGTGGTTGTTAATTATTTTTATCACAGTGTTTTGCTAGAACGGTGATTGTAATTGCTTAATTTTGTCATATTTTGTTTATAAGCGTCGTAAATGTAGTTGCCTATTTTAACTATTTCTTTATAAAAGCGTGATAGAATAGTTTTTTTTAATTAATTTTAACCACGTTTATGAGCATGATAAATGTACTTGCTTAACTATTTTTTGTAAAAGCATGATAGAATATTTTTTTATTATTAGTTTTAACCACGTTTTGTTTCTAGCGTGACAAAAGGATTTTTTCTAAAATTGTGTTACAGTCCCAACTCAAAAAATTGATGCCCAAGGCTTTTGACTCCTTCGTCATTCCTGATTTTCGTCTTTAGTGATTTTTTAACAACTTATTTATTATTTTTTTTACCTATCTCATAACTCTATTCAAAGAATAAAAATGTTTATTAAAATATTTTTTTAAAAAAAACGAAAGACGAAAATAAACTTTCCCCTCTCTTCCTTCAGTTCAGAATAAACTTTCCCTTTGTTTTTTTGCTAAATAAAACTTTCGACCTATTCCTCTCCCTTCTCTCTTACACCGCATGAGAGCTAGCCCTAGCTAGCACCATACTCCTATTGCGCTCGACTCCCTATCCCGTGAGCTGCTGCTGCGCCAAGGGATAGTGTTAGCGTCAGTGGCTATGCCAAACAAGTCCATTCTCATTAATTTCAAGGGGTTAGCAAAATAGTGTTAACGTCTTACTTAGAGGTTTGCTCCCACCTAAGGTCTCAGGTTCGATTTTTTTTGCCAACAAACTCCCGGGGCCAATGGGGGTTACCTCTAAGGCTCCGGAATTAGTCGAGGTGCACGCAAGCTAACCCGAACATCCAGTTATCCAAAAAAAAAAACAAGTTCATTCTCATCGAACCCATGAAGGCCTTCCACTGGTACCAATCTGCTTTTCTCTTTCAACCTTTACATGTTTGCATATGTGTGTGTGTCGAATGTCCTTGTTTTTCACAGGGGCTTGTCATATTTTTGTGGATCTCGTTCTCTTACTTTGTTGCCGCGTAGAGCATTTTTTGGTGGGTTTTTGTTTTAATCTTTTCTTACCCCTATGAAGTATGAAGTTCGCATGTTAATCTGTTGAAGTTCGCATGTTAATCTCTTTCAACCATTACACTAATTGTCTATTTTTATTTCACTAGAGATTTGTTTAATTTGCCTTAATGGGTTGTGTTGGTGTAATTACCGTAGATAATAAAATAAATTAATAAGCACAATACCAGAAGAGGCTGAGGCGCGGGTATCTCGCTTTCTTTAAGGAGATATAGCCTCTGCGGTGGGTAAGTTCCCAATAACCGATGCAGCAGACTACTAGCTATCCTCCCCCAGGATACAACAGCCCAACTCAGGTTGTGTGGCTCTTACACACTCTGCATAAGTGTGCGAGCCCAAAGCTCCACCAAATAAACACCTTTCTTTGCCCACAAAAAATAGATGTATAGCCTAAGTAGAAAGTTATTAGAGTTACTTCTACTTTTCCTTGACCTGTATCAAAGCTGCATGCATAAGGCTTTTTATAGCCTTTGCAAATCCCCACACTTAATGCAATGACACAATCCGTTTAACTTGTTTAATTAATTCGTAACGTAGTTAATAACATGTTAAGTTAATTCCTAACTTTAAACTCTTGCGTTATTAGTTATAAATTAACTTTGATGAATAAGATTACGGTTAATGATATAGATTAATAAATATAAACTTCATTTAATATGCAAATGTAACAACGGGTTGTTTTTGTGTCAATGTAGCCTAGCCTGGGGAAAATTCTTCGGTGCCAAGCGAGCACTACGTGGTTGTGTCGGAACACGCATTCCTGAAATCCGTACCGTCATGGGCATTGCAAAAACTCCTTGTCCGAAACATTGTAATCTTGATAATATACTTCTAGTTCAACAAAATGAAATTTTTTCACGTAATAAAAAAAAATTACCACTCCACTCTTCATTGAAGTATATATATCTGCTCCTAAAAGTCTCTATGTACAATAAAATTCAACAACATTGTGATCATGGGTTTCGACCGAGACGAAGCTCCAAGTCCACTCCTTCATTACTCTCACCATCACCTACAAGTCTCGGTCCAATTCGCCAGCTCAAATTCTCCAACTTGCAACTTCCACGAATTACCGGATGCATTTTTTGTGTCGGAAAATGCATCCGGTAATTCACCCTCCGTGCTGCCAAAGCAGCGTAATCGTGCTGTGATTGGTGATGATGATGACGACGATGATGATAGCATGGAACGCGTGAAAAATACCTACAATTGTTAGATATGATCATGTTGTAGTCCATTTCATTCATGGCCTTGTGGGATAGTGAAGAACACTCACCATGGCTAATTACCTTCTTAGCCTCGGCTTTGTCTCTTCTGTGTACGTTCATGTGCCCTCCTAAGGCTTGAGCATTGGAGAATCCCCTCTTACAAAAACTGCAATCGTATGTTCGGACGACGACGATGTTGACTTTTTCCGGCTGATCCATGGAAGAACTTTCTCGGTGGATGAGTGATGAAAATTTGGAAGAGAGAGAGAGATCGAGGGAGAAAGAGGGAGAAGGGTTTTTATGCACTAGAAGGATTGGGGGATGGTAGATGCATGAGTGTTGTGGTAATTAATTAGGGTTAATAAGAGAGAGAAAGGGTTTCAAAAAGAAAAAGATGCATGGGATTTATAGACAGACGCAGAATTTGAGTATGGATTGACGAATAAAATAATAAAAATTTATTGGGCGGGAGAATCTATATAGTTGAAATTTTTTTAAGAAGTTACTATTATATTTATAAGAAAATTTTGAAACTAGGATATCGTGGTCGCCGAGCCAGCTTGCTATTACGTCTACGGTCTATCCTTTGAATTGAGGATTGGGATTTTTTATGCTTATATGAGTGAGGGAAATCAGAGTTGATGAGAGAGAGAAAATGGTTTCTTTTTGTTTGCTTTTTTTTTTTTGGAAAATGGTTTTAGCCGGCGAATTAGTGTATACCTTTCTCGCAAATTCGTTGACTTCTTCCTGTTCATCTACTGAATTATCTTTTTGAAAAAAAATTAACTCAGTGCTTTTAATTAGAACGATTTTCGTTTAGTTGGGTACCGAATACTTTTTCCCAACAAACAAATTTCCCACAAAATAATACTAAACAGAATATGTAAAAAAATAATTATTATAAAATTTGTAGTAGAAAGAGTAAACAAGAAAATCCGTTCTCTCTCTCCTCTCTAGCAATGACTCGGTATAATTACTAGAGGTAATTATATAATAATCCGTTTTTTGGACACTATTTAGATTTTCATCCCCCTTGTTTTACGAAGTTATGTTTTCATCATTTTCAATTGTAAAATACCTTATCTACCCTTATTTAGTGATAAATATGAATATGCATATATTGTTGCCTAATTAGGTGGGATATAGTTTTCCTAATTAGGTGGGATTTGGTTGATTATTTGAAAATGAAAAGGGAAGAAGTTCAAATCTTTGTTATCTCAGATAAAAAATAATAATAATCTTTGTTATCTTCTTCTTGAAACTAACGCAAAATTCTTTTTGTTTAATTTACCATCGAAACTTCCATTGATAATCATGGTAAACTTTTGAAGAACTAAACTTAACCATATTTGCTGTTTATTTTTACCATGATTATTGGATGAGATTTGTAAGTCAAATTAATCCATTTATTTTTTAATTTACCATGGCATGTAATTTATTTTTTACCATAATTTTTGGGTGGTGGATCACATTGATTGTTTGACTTTAAAACTCTACTATGTTTTTGGCGTTTACTTATTTTTACCATCTTTTCTTAGTGATGTATCAACTTTTGAAGAACTAAATTTAACCATATTTGCTGTTTATTTTTACCATGATTATTGGATGAGATATGTAAGTCAAATTAATCCATTTATTTTTTAATTTACCATGTTTACTGGCATGTAATTTATTTTTTACCATAATTTTTGGGTGGTGGATCAAATTTATTGTTTGACTTTAAAACTCTACTATGTTTTTTGGCGTTTACTTATTTCCATCATGGTAAAAAAAAAAAAAAATAACAGGCCACCAAAGTTTGATCCACAACTTCTTTCAATAATCATGGTAAGAAAAAAAATAAAATAGATGACCAAAGTTTCATGATCATAGTAAAAATTGTATATCCACCATATCTTTCAGTAATCATGATAAAAAAAAAAAAAACAGTTTCGACTAGTGCTTGATTCGTGGAACGGTGCAAAATTAAGGAAAGAATGTCTGATACTAAGATTTGTTCTTCAGTCCACCCATCTGCTGGCACTGAAAAATTAGCATAACATTCATTGTGATTGAACGCCAAGCTTCATCATTAAAAAGAGATTCAGAATGCACAAAATGTAGAATCCTAAAAGTCTATAAATGTCTTCCTTTAATTTCTTAATTAAATCTTGAAAAAAAAAAAAACTAGTTTGCACCAACGGAGAGAGATAGGAGTGACCGGCAATGGATTGCGGCGGCAGTGGACATTGATGGATCTTGATTTGAGACGACGATTTAGGAAGGCCAAGACGAAAGATTTGGTACAGCGAAGAGACGACACCGATTTAGTCGGGAGGGAGGATTGTCGCCGGCAATGGGACCGCGAGGATTGAGTTTTTGGGATGTCGATTTGGGACCACCTCAGTGCTGATTTCATATGAAAACAATTTCAACCATTGCAGAAATGAGGTTCTAGTTTTTATAATGGAACAAGGAAGTTACCGTAAATATGGGGATGTGGTTTATCCCTAAATTCAAGGAATCGAGTTAGTTAACGCCAAGGATGTTGGAATAGATGAAAACTGATTTGAGATTTTTGGTGTTAAATGGGAATTCCGTTTGAAGGAGCGTGATTTTAGGGATTGGGTTTTATCCCCAAATCCTGTAATTGCAGTGGAGGACCTCATAATTTAGAAATTGGTCCACTTTCTTCCACCCCTATATGCAACTTTTAATTTAGTCCTCAATCCATTAATATGTTATATATTACATATTTATATATATCTAAAGGACAATTTAGGGATTATTTGAATCTTGGAATGGAAACATAACTCCTTAAAATGCTCAGGATGATTTTCTAATTCTTAGTGGATAAAAGGATGATTATTTAAGTGCCCCTAAAATAATTTTGGTAGAGGTCACTTCATTCATTGACCAAAATAGAGCTCTAAATTGCATCTGTCAAAAAGAGAAATGGCTACAATACACACCCATCAAAGATGTGTACCATATGCACATATTGTATAGTCTAGAATCTAGATTGTGCCACCCCATTAACAATTGTAACATTTTTTTAATTTTTTTTGTAACTTTTCAGCAATATGATTCGTAACTTTTTCTATGATTTGTAACATTTTGGTGTGTCTCATAATTTTTATAAAAAAAAAAATTGTAACTTTTGTAGGGTCATAAACACCCAAATAAGAGATGTGTATTATAGCTTTTTTCCATCAAAAGGACAAAACATATGGAAATAAAGTTACTACGCGGTATATAATAGATAAAGTAATGCAAGTTATTAGTATTTAAAAAGTTAAAAAACGGAATGTTACATCTATCATCATACACATGATGGGATTCGGTCATATTGAACACGTATTTCTTTTACATTTTCACACGACATGAGGATTTCATTAATTTATTTTGCATGGTGGCATGGTTGTCATATTCACGAAAATTTAATCAAGGAAAAATTAGTAAAAAATACAACATTTTTTACCCCTTTTAAAGATAGGACACTCGTTTTTTCAGATCCAAGGAAAGGACATAAAAAACTAGTGAGTATTCACTAGTATTTTTGTACGGCCTCGTTAGTGATGGCTTCAACCTCCTTCCACGCCTACTACCACCTCTGCCGCTGCTGAGATGAGTGGAGCCATCACCGGAGCTCAACTAGAGCATCACCGCTGTGCAATTTCCGGAGTTGATTAGCAATTGTATCGCGATAAAGTTCATAGAGACTTCAAAATTCAGAAGACCAATAAGTAGGTTTCAAGTACACACTCCATGTCCACTGAATTCCGCCAAACTCAAATTCATACCTTAACACAATTCAATTTCACCTAAAGTAATCGAATTTTTTGTTCTTCTAACTTGTATGTATTCACAAAATCACAATTCACTTGAAGTGAAATTCAACGAACCAGGAACTATGTTTCAGGTACATCCTATAAAATCCCCAGATTTTTTTCAAAACCCACGTCACATCCGAAAGACAAATATCAACAAAGACGATGCAAACAAAACCCTAACCTTAAAATCTGGGCTCAAAAGTCGTCCTTGAGTAGAAAAATCAAAATCATTCAGCAAAACTAATTCCAGAGGGAGAATAAGCACCATGAACCGTTAGTAATTCTCAAATGAATCGGTGAAAAACACAATACCCAGCAGAGTCCAGCATAGAACTGTGCACCAAGTACGAAACCCTAGGCCGATGATAAATCAAAACTGAAGCTCGAAGCTATATAACTTAGAGATATAGTAAATCTGCAATTGAAACAGTAGAAGAAAAGGAGTGATGCAGTTGAAGAAGAGTACTGTGGACCTTGTGACGGATCGAGGGAGGTGGATAGGAGAGAGAGAAGGTCTCTTATTCTGGCTTGGAAGTCTAGAGAGAGAAACTGACTTGGAAGAGATAGAGAGAGAGGCTGAGTGGGATAAGTAGGTAATCAATTTTTTTGGGTCACCGGAATTGGTTGGGTAGAGGTGGGGTGATGGTTGGTCGGAGATGGGGTGGTGATTTCTTTGAATTTTATGTTCGAAATTATAATTTTTAAAAATTAGTGACATCTCACTATGTTTTTGGGTCGCTAGAAGTGGTCAGCCAGAGGTGGGGTGGCAGTCGGCCGGAGGAGGGGTGGTGATTTTTTTGAATTTTATGTTCGAAATTAGAATTTTTAAACGTTAGTGACATCTCACTAATTTTTTTGGTCACCGAAAGTGGTCGGCCAGAGGTGGGGCGTTGGTTGGTCGGAGTTGGGGCAAAGATTTTTTTGAATTTTATGTTTGAAATTAGAATTTTTAAAAATTACTGACATCTCACTAATTTTTTTAGTCGTCGACGAAAATGGTCAGCCAGAGATGGGGTGGTTGTCGGCCGAAGGTGGGGCGGAGATTTTTTTGAATTTTACGTTCGAAATTAAAATTTTTAAGAATTAGTGACATCTCACTAATTTTTTTGGTCGCCGAAAGTGGTTGGCCAGAGGTGGGGTGGTTGTCGGCCAGAGGTGGGGCAAAGATTTTTTTGAATTTTACGTTCGAAATTACAATTTTTAAAAATTAGTGACATCTCACTAATGTTTTTGGTCGCTGGAAGTGGTCGTCAAAGGTGGGATGGTGGTTGGCCAGAGGTAGGGTTGAGATTTTTTTTAATTTTATATTCGAATTTAGAATTTTTAAAAATTAGTAACATTTAACTAATTTTTGTTTGTCTTTATGTTCGATTAAAAAAGTTCTTTGTCTTTCCCTTTAAAAATATCAAATGCTTTTTGTTTTTATGTTCGATTGCAAAAGTTCTTTATCCTTCTCTTTAAAAATGTCAAATGTTTTGAATGTTTTGCTAAGTAGCCCTTGAATCAACTACAATACACAATCGACCTAATTAATAAATAGCCCATGTGGAGAAAATAATAAAACTACAATATTTATAATTACAACTTATAACTAATACTTCTATTGCTGTTAAAAAAAAAGTAATTTTGTGTTTGTATTTGATGAAGTTTGACCATTTCTTTTTGAACGGCAAAGTTTGGCCATTTATGTTCATGGCTGGCAACTAGGGGATGGTGCTATTCCTTTAGGGATAGCATGGGTGCGGGCCTATTCACGACCATCTGTGGTCAGTCATAAACGGTTCAAATTTATTAGGCAGTGGACGGTTTAGATATGTTTGTATAAGATGTGATCTGAGCTGTCCATAACTAATCACAGACGACCATGATCAGCCAGCACTCATGCTGAGTTATTCTTCTTATTTATTCCTGTAAGACAATTATTTGACAGGGAGCAGACTTAGGGGTGCGGGCCGGCTGGCCGGGTTCTCATTCTCTTTCTAATTATTCCATTATTTATACTATATCTTAGGTTTTATTTGCAAAATTATGAAAAAAATGTCCTCTCAAAATTATGTGATTGCTAGTATATGAGAATAATATTTTATTTTTAATTGGGAGAACATTCTTTATACTGGCGGTATAAATTAAAGTTTTCTCCAAGTCTATGGCATTGCGATATGTGTCCAAACAGTAATCCCAAAAGATAGAATATGAACACATGTCACAATACAATCGATTTGGACAAAACTTTGGTTTACACCACCGGTGTAAAGAATGTTTTCTCATTCAAGGATAAGCTTTAATTATATACTCCTATTGCACTCAACTCGCTCTCTCATGAGCCGCTGCTGTGCTCAAACACCACGTAGGATGGTGCCTTCTCGGCACTGAAGAATTTCTCCTTACTTCTAAACTCAAAATAGATATCTGTGCATTTATGAATCAACCCCCTCCTCTAGTTCTTGTTAACTAGCTAGCTCTTACCAAGTAGTGTTTGTGTAAGC
Organism: Vaccinium darrowii; assembly: GCA_020921065.1. NCBI lineage: Eukaryota > Viridiplantae > Streptophyta > Magnoliopsida > Ericales > Ericaceae > Vaccinium > Vaccinium darrowii. The sequence goes on along the minus strand of JAFMTH010000084.1, from coordinate 2,720 downwards.
TTTTGTTTTGGTTCGCAACTAAGATAAGCCTCTCCATAACCTACATTGCTTATGATTAATATCCTTCATTTTCATGCACGCTAGCTCCAACTATACTCTTTGAACTACTCCTCACTTCGGAGAGAGAGAGAAAGAGGAGGGGGAGAGAGAAACAATTGTAAAATGAATATTAGATTATAAATTCTTTTTGATAAGTAAAAATTTGGACCACTTCTCAATTTGTACACGTCATCCTTACGCACCATGCTAATATTTTAAGTATGCTTACAATTTTTAAATGTCTCTGAAGGGACAACATATTTATAAATCTATCAACGTTAGTATATCTATGTGTCGTAGACTCGTAGGAAGATAATTGTGTATAGCTGGTTAAGTCAAAAAACTATGGGAATCAAGAAGGCGGCCTAACATAACGCGTAAACGTATACTCTACAGTTAAAATATACTCAATGTGCTGTCTACACACATAAGGCAACAAACGATCTCAATTGGATATTTAACAAGTTGAAAATGAGCTGGATAAAAGTCAGTTGACTTATTTTTTCGTCTTTATTGAATTTTTTTTTCATGTCTTCTAGTTTTGCATATATTTTTTTGTGTATTATTGGTTCGTCTCGGCGAGAGGAATCAAAAAAGTAAAAAATTATGACCGGAGCTTAAATTTTTTTGAATAAAGACAAAAATAAGTAAAAAATACAGCTTTTTACATTTTTTTTCGATCTTATTCAAAAAATCGAGAGTTCTAATCATAATCTTTTACCTTTTTGGATTTCTCTCGTTGAAACGAACCAATAATAAAAAAAAAAAAGATCGATGCAAAACTAACAAGCAAAACTAACAAACGACAAAAAAAAAAAACCTATTTATACATGGTACCCAACCTTGTAGTGGACCATATTGTGTATTGGGCCCAGTTTGGGAAGCAGGGCTTGAAACTTTGAAACTGGGCCGAACAGGTCAACGGAATGGTTCATCTTCCATCAACTCTGTGGACCCTGGGCCATTTATCTAAGATCGGACCCAATGATATGCAACATGTGTTGCATGGCAAGGGTGAGTGGACGACTTGAGTGCTCCCTCCCTCTTGTACACGATCTGTTCAGGTTCAAGCCACTTGCGTGGAACGTCATTATACCATCTAGTTCCACAGCTGCTCGGGAACCCCTATAGTTACGCCTAAGGGAAGTTGCCACACTGGTTTCCTCATAAATATCACATTTTCTTGTGCTCCGATTTGAAATTTCTTCAATTTCTCTGCACATTTAAATAATAATAATAATAAAATGAGTGACAAAATGTATCCTCATCAGCGACAATTTTGTTTTTACAAGTCGGTATTGTTTTAGTAGTTTCGCAACAGCACAGAAAATATCAATCAAGCAAAAAAAAAAATGTTGATATTCTGCCAAATGTGTTATTTTTCTTTTCCCCAATCTACCACCAAAAAGAATAAATCAAAAAATAACAATTGGCAATGAAACCAGAATAACATCTAAAGACCAATCAAGAAAAAATTAGAAACATCTCAATATCTCCAAATGCGTAGTTGAAAATTAAAACGAATAATTTTCAATCATATTTCCAAATAAACTAAGACGAATTTCATCACACGTATGTGTTTCCGTCTTGAACCGATTAAGAACCTCATGAGTGGAAACTATTGTCATACTAATGTGAAACAAGGGAGGTTAGCTTATTTATTTTCGCTAAACTACTAGTCACAAACAACAAAAACAATAAATAGCACACAAATGTTTCTTATTGTATGATAGGCGCATGGAAAGCTTGCTTTTGAGCACCTAAGTAGGGTGATTTAGTATGTTAGACGTGCGATTTAAGCTTTATTTTCCATTTGATATATGCACGTGGTGTTTTGGTGTGTTGAGCATAATTTGCAGGTAATCTAGGGATGTGGGCGCGAATTTCGAGACATTGGGAGTACATGCACGTAGACCGAGAGTGAGAATGGAATGGATTTTGCATGGAAGTGATCATAACCCGTCGGGAGCGCTACACTACTTCTCTGGAGCGCTCAAGTTTGGCACAAAAGGGCTAAAAAATGAACAGAGGGTTTTGGAGCGCTACACCAAAAGTGGTGTAGCTCTATCGAACGATCAAGGGTCAACGGTCAAAGCGGTCAAGGACGTACGGACCAGCTGAGATAGCAAAGCGGTAGCGCTACACCTAAAGTTAGGTAGCGCTACTGAGGCCCTTTCAATGGGCATTGGACGGCAGCGTTTCTAGCGTGTCGTCGGATTTTCGTCGTTTCTAATTAGGATACGGATTTTAGTATAAATACTTGTTTTTAACTCGTATTAGGGTTCCAGACTTTTTACCTAGGGTTTATTGTTCTTAGTTTTTTGGCTACAGTTCTTCAGATTTTCAGCATTCTACATTCAAGCATATTCCAGATTTTCAGACTTATAACTTTTGGATTGGCGTTCAGTATTGATATTCAAGTTCGTTTCCGTATTGCAATCTGCGGTTTCGTTCTTTATTTTTATTTTATCCTTCAAGCATGTCTGGATCTAGGTTTAATTTAGTTTCTGTTAGTATTAGCATCATGAGCGAGTAGTCGCATAGAGTGCGGCTACGGGCGAAGGCTTTTTGTCGTTAAGCTAATTGATGTTCTACCTCGGGGCTGAATTAACTAAATTTTCGAGCAATTTTAGGAAACAGAAACTCATCTAACAAACAAAACTCAGGCATCGCCAGAATTC
>JAFMTH010000089.1:0-89954 GCA_020921065.1 Vaccinium darrowii | reverse complement strand
CTGTTGTTGGCGTGCTAATAAGGGCAGGATAATGAAATGAATCCTGGAAGTAATGTTCATCTCGTCTGTTTGATGTTTGGTCCATTGGCGTGCTTAAAGGTGGATAATAAAAAAGATGATCTTGCTGATCATAACCTTGATTTGGTTCATTTGGTATTTCTTCTGTTGGTGTGCTTTGGCTTGTACCCATGCTTCTCTTTCTTCTAGTTATTGTTGTTGCTTTGGTTTTCTCTTGGCTTGATGCCTACCAACTCTTCCTTTTATGTCTTTATATGCATGGGCTCCAAAACTTGTGATTAATCGAATATGGCAATTAATTAGCCACTGATAATTCCAATTGAAATTGTTTTTCAACACCCGTGATTTACGTAAAGTAAATATTCACAAGTCAATCACATATTGTTCCTGTCATAAATCGGTTCCATTAGGAAGCCAGTAAGCATCTTTCGAATTGCATTAAAAATATGTATACCACTTAATTAGGACTCTAAATGGAAATTGCTAAGTCAGCAATAAACTTCAAAACCATTTAGGTAATCAAAATTGTTTATAATCCATGATAAAAATAAGAAAAATATTGTGGCTGATAAATAGAAATGATTGTATTTTATTATTTATAAAGAGGGTGTGAAGATTATTGATCCCAAAAAAAATACGATCAAATGTCGACATACGAAAATTTATTATATATTATATATTAATATTATTGCAGGATGGGTTTACGTGAGGAGGGACGTGGTTGCGACAAGTGGCATGCTAACAATGGTCTTTCGTAGAAATTTTTAGATAGCACATGTAAATTGCATTATTGCATTATAGCTATCTTATACATTTTCTCTTTTTTTCAAATTTCAAATTCAAAAAAATCTTACTCTTTGGCATATGGAGTAGTATTTTAGTTCCCATAATGAGACAAAAATACTATAAATTCTCACAATTTGCATATCTCAATATAAAAACACAAACATAAATATGTAATCTTCATGTATACAAATTATTACGTAAAAAAATCTTTCTCTATCTCATTATATCATTCGTATCATTATTACCATAATGAAAAGAAAATTTTCAAGCTCTCAGTGTTATAACTTAACGAGACATCTATAATCTTCGATCAATTCAATCTTTTTCGTTAGTATGAGAAATACAGCGGGAAATCTACCATCATATCAATTAGTACGATCCTTAAAATTATACTAAATCAACCGAACGGTTAATGTAGAGACTCCGTAAAATTAGTAGTCCACATAGCACGGATTCATGCTAGTGCTTTATAGTACTCCCTCCGTTCCTTTTTAAGTGCGTACCTTGGGAATACGTGCAATTTCAAACCCTTAAAAAACATATTTTCCTATATAATTTTTTAATTTTCTTTATACCAAATTAAAGTGCTCATTGAGTACTTTAATTTGGTGCAAAAAAAATTTAAAAATATTATACGAAAGTACATTTTTTAATGTCCACAAAAATACACGTTTCCCAAAGTATTCACTTAAAAAGGGACGGAGGGAGTATCTATTTTTGTGGAGGATCATGCATGTGGCAAGTGGCAAGAACTTATTGGATTGTGATACAAATTATAAAGTAAGTCATGTAACACGATCACATTACATTTAAACATTCCATAAATCTTTTCTGAATTTCGAAATTAAAATAATGAGAAAAAAAAAAAAACATTTCTCTAGCAGGGAAAGTAGGAAAGCGCCTTCGGTTATAACTCTATAATTTCCATAATGAAGTACAGAATTCACATCTAAGGAAAGATTGACAATTATAGTAATTTATTATTTAAGTACAATATTCAACCACATAAGGAAAGATTGACAATTACATTTATATTCCCTCCAAAATAAAGATATTGATGCAACTAACGCTACAAAAAAAGAAAGAATAAAAAATTACCAATTTGTACTACAGTATTTTAATTGGTAAAATTTTACCTCCATCAATTTTCTGTTTAACACAACTTCCATTAATTTTCTATCTTGGCAGCACAAATTGAATTGAAATAAAATATTGGAAAACTTTTACAACAGGAAATTAGTGGAGGTTCAACTTACCAGACGTTACCGATTATATTGATACTAACTATTCCCCTATATTGCAGTAAGAAAATGCATTATTAAATTTTTTTTTCATTGCCGTGCAGAGCACGGGTTGCTAGTTGTATATTGTTTACTACCAAATTGGAGTATTAAGAAACAACGCGCTGGCATAATGGTTCCCATATGGAAACCAATTATCAAAGATCGTTTACTTCTTTTTTATTACATTCATTGGAATTGATCCTCTTTCTTAGTAATATAGCTGTAATACTACGTACTTACGTAGGACACTTTTTGGAAATTCATTTTTGCAGTTAAAATCTTCATTTTTGCTGATTTTCAATCTTCCAAGTTTGGAATTTTTAGTAATATCTCCTTTTGTTTTTCACTACAAGAAAAATCATAATTTGCGAGGAATGAGAATCGTCATAAATGGCACACTTTTCCTCGCCAATGGTATAGGCGAGGAAAATATTTTGTCACCAGTTTTGTTAACAAAGGGTTGTCGCAGAAGGTCACATGGCGAGGAAATAAGAATTTCCTCTTATTTCCTCGCCTATATTGAGTTTTTGACGACGAAATAATTTCCACTCCTATATTGAGTTTTGACGAGGAAATATTTCGTCTCCTATATCGATGATTTTTTGTCGACAATTCATGAATTTCCTCGCAAATAATGATGGAAACCGATCCTGGAAAATTACATAGGCGAGGAAAATTTTCGTCGGCTAGTAATTTAATTTAAACATTAAAAAAATTACATAGGCAAGGAAACTTTTCGTCGGCAAATATTTTACAGCTCTTAATTGAAAATTGCCAATTTCGGCAATTTATCGACGAGTCCGAAATAGGCCCAAACTTGGTGGGCTGAAGCAGAATCGCGCTACGATCAATACTCACACCCTAATTGTGACTGATGGTGGAATTCGGCCAAATTCATTCGTTTAGGCCTTCAATTTAGTAATTGTCACGCCCTCGATTTTCAACATAAATAAATGAACATTTTCTTAAGAAATTTCTAAATTAAAGAACTCATAGTGTGATGCGAAATCGTCTTACAACATTTTCTTACATTTATAATAATTTCAATCTCGACACCCAATGCCCCATCGGAATTTACATTGAAGATTACATTGTTTTACAAGGAAAAAGGGTTACAATGTTTCAAATGACCCTTCATGCCACGATTTGACTATGCCATGCACACCATGCACTCCATCTTGCACTTCAAGCGAAACCTGAAACAGCAAAGGGGTGAGCATTCACTTCGCCCAGTAGGTGTCCCCTTTGGGTTTCAGACTCAAAAAAAAAAAAAAAAACCGAACAAAATCACATGTATCGAACAAGAGCATAAAGCAGAATCAACATTTACAAGTAGGTTTCTGCACTTACCTTCTGATGTAAAAACACTTCTCATATCACGCAAGGACATTTCCACAATCCAAACTCCCAATAACTAACTATTGGATATCCCTCTGGACACACAACAAACCATAATTTTTATTCTCATGAAATGCTCATATATTTCCCTCACGTTCTAGTTGATAGAACCCAACCGCTATCACCCGATGGAATTCACTTTTACCGTTCGACTATCATCTTTCATTTACACACGCGGGTAAGGGTTCTCTTACATCATTATCCATTACATCCGACCACCCACGCCAACCAATATTGCACATACAACTACCAGTTATAACATACCATTCACTGTGTCCCCAAATATTTCACACATACATACATATGCACATATATCAACCCATTATATGCTAGTCTAAGTATTCCCACAAGTCCACGTACCCCACCTTATCCACACACTTATCAACATATTCCCCAATCACCAACGTGTCTCACTAATACTCACATACGTCCCAACGTGTCCCATACGGGGTAAGGCACACTACAAGTTCACATAAGTATCACTATACCACACCGTGTCAATGATTTACCCAAGTGCCCACTCAGCACATCAATCATCAACCTATCGCATCTCATACGCATGTGTACGTGTGTACGTATGCCTGACACCATACCGATGGTCAATTACTTCCCACGTGTCCTAGCGTGCTCCTCACGCGCCCATGTATCCCATGATCTTTAAACAAGTACTTCTGTATCCCACATGCACTCCCTATACGCTTTAAACGTGTCCCAAGGCACTTTAGGTTCACCTCGTTCATCGATTCATCACTTGGATTCTACAAATTTTCTAATCCTCTCTCTCTCTCTACATTTATTTGGATTTCCTAGGTTCTTCGCATGACTCACCGAGCATGGCTTGCGTGTCCAACGTGACATTCATGACGTTGATCTCCTAACCTTTCCGTCTAACCACATGTACATTTATTCCTTAATCAATGATGGTTAACACGTGTCTCATACCTTAGGCTATTACTAGGCTTTACTCCAAACAGTGCCGAAAAGTGCAGATTTTTGCCCACAAGGCATGGAATTTCAACCCAATATCTATTTTGATGGTCCAAACACAAATGTGATGTATGTAAATAACAAATAGGTATGGAGGGAGGATTAAACATCAACCAATTTAAGGATTCAACAACCAAAAACATAGATCAAGAATCAATGAAGCTCAAAACCCACATCCATGGGGATTTCTACAAATTTTCAGAAATTTATGATCAACACAAGGGGTATAGCAACAAAATCAACATCATATCACTTATCAATCAAGTAAAAACCCCTACCTCAACGTTTTGCTTGAAAATGGTGGAAGGATGAAACCCTAGGTGGAGAAAACCCCAAATCCAGAAAATGACCTCTATCGAAGCTCCACTACGCAAACAAGAGACAAGATCAAGTCAAAAACGAGTTACAAGGGTGAGGTTTCACTTACAATCAAAGAGAGAGAGGGAAAAACGTGAATGGAGCAAGAACAAGACCCAAATCAAGTGTTCTTACCTCCAAGAGTGCAAAACCCGAAATCTAAGGGAGAATCACGAATCCAATGTGTAGATCTTGAAGTTTTGAGGTGGATTGAGGTTAAAATCACAAGATTTGAGGTGGGGGTGAAGAGAGAAGGTAGAGGGGTGATTTTAGGGTTTGTTTCGTGGCTATGGAGTGGAGAAATGAACCAAAGACCCCTTTTATAGAAGTCTGTGTCAGGCTCAAAATTCGCAGAAAATGAAACTGGATACCGGTATCAAGAAAAACTCATACCGGTATCTAGAATTTCTGATGGCTCAAAGTGAAGCTGGATACCGGTATCAAGAAAAACCCACAGAGAGAAAATGGAAGCAGAAATCATTTGATGAGCTGTTGGGCTTTCCTAAATCCAAGAAAGGGGCGAAGATGAAGAAGCTAAGCTGTGTTACTCTTAGATCGGCTGTTGCTGCAACAGCCTTTTCTTCTGAAAGCACTAATAGCAGAAACTTGGTTCACCTTAACGAGGCTCAGACTGTTATGGCTATTAGTAAATTCATTGCAGAAGACTATTTGGGTGATGATGATGAAGTGTTGAGAAATATTATGAGAATGGAAGCAGAGGATGAAGAAAGATATAATAATCAGGCTCCTACGCATGAAGTTTGACTTGTGTTTTAGGGTTAAGAGGATGGGTGTTTTTCGTTGCGGGCGGAGTTGGTTGGTTGTTGTAGGTGGGTGCTTGTTTGTGGGTGTTGTAGGCTAGTTGTGATCGGCGCTTTCTTTTGGGGTTTTGGTTGGTGTCTTGCCAATCTTGGGTGTTTGTTTTTCTTCTCCCTTTTCGGGTCCAGTCGGTTTTGATTGGCGGTGTTTGGAGGTGCCCGATCGGCATGTTCCTGCTCCGTTGTGTCTTTCTCGTCTTGTGATAAGCCCCCGAAAATGTAAATAACGGGGCTTATCTCGCTCGTTGTGATCACACACACGTGCATTTTGTGCCTTTATATGATTGATTTTGCGCGAGTTGTGTTTTTGATGAGTTTCAGAAAATCGGAGCTAAAAGGCGCGTCCAAAGCTCCAAATAATCCTCGGTTGTATCCGGAAGTACCCAAAGTCCCGCAATGTCGTGGAGGACAATCGCCGAAGCTTAGAAGTCGATTCAAGGAGCTTTGGAAGGTTCAAGGAAGGCCCGGAACAAAGGACCAAGAAATTTAGAGTTATGAGGCTATAGGAAATCCGACACACCGATAGAAAAAGACTCATTTCTCTCAAGATACAAAGGCTATGAAGATGAGCTCAATTGGGTTTGAAAGTAGACTCATAGAGCTTTCCAACGGTTCAAGAATCACCTCATTCCGAGTTCGGACGAAGCCGGGGCGTGCTCGCAAAGTTGGGGCAAAAATCTGGCTGAACAGAATGTCAAAAACCACAGTAGAACCGGTTCTAGCAAAACCCTTGTACAGGTTCTAGCTGAACAGAATGTCAAAAACCCTTCTAGAACCGGTTCAAGCATTTCCTTTGTACCGGTTCAAGCACCAAAAATTCTGGGTTTTTGGAGCCCGATCAAGACCAATTGTAGGGGCATTTTTGTAACATCAAGCACGACGTTTGGGGGCTATAAAAGCCTCCAAACTTCAGATTATTAGGGTATTCTTCATCTTCCACCTTCTCTCTCTACCTCCATTAGTTTTGTACATAATTTGCTCCAACTTCTCTCTAGGATTTGATGTTTTCTACTTAGATTCAAGGTATGTTGCCTTCATTAATGTTGTTGTGCTACTCATTATCTATCTAAATCTTGTGTTTATTTTCATATTCGTCATGTTTTCTTTAACCACGTTTTTCTCCTTTGTGTGTACTTTAACCATGTTTGAGTAGTGGTTTAGGCTTGGTTATGGGGTGAATATCACCCCATGACTTCGGTGTTTCAATGGCTTCTCACGTTTTTAAGCTTATTGTAGGTTTGTGAATGGATTAATCACTTTATTTTCGGTCTAAACTTAGAGTTGTTAACCTCCTTGATTGGGTGTAGACAAATTACTTGGCACACACAATGCTTTGAGCTATGTCACTTTAGGTGTTCGACAAAATGTCTAAGAGAGTTTATTTCCATTTACAAGCCTCATTCTTGTGGTAGAAATTGGTTTTCCTTGGGTAAGTTCAATTTTATGTACCAAAACTCGGAGTTGTTACCCTTTTTGATCTTGTGTAGGCAAGGGCTTGACCACTTGCCACACATGATGCTTAGAGCTATTTCACTCCAAGTGTTTGTAAAAATGCCTCAAAGAACTTATCCCATTGTTAAACTAATTTTCTAGAGACAAAATGATTTTCATTGTTAAATCTTCCGAGTGAGAGCAAGTGACTTTGTCTCTCACTTGAGTTATAGTCGAGAGCCATTGAATATCCCTAGTCATGGGTGGTATGATCCTCTAGACCTTGCCGCCTTTAATTTATAGTTTAAAACTTCATTTTCAATTGCATTAGAGGTAGAGAGAATCCCACAAACAAATCACAACCAAAAGGTTGGCCGTCCTAACGCTGAAACCTCTACCGAAAAGTAAGCCTCTCACTAGCTCCGACCCCTCCCTGTGGATTCGACCTCGGACTTCCGAGTTATTATGCTTTGCGACACCTAAACCCTACGCTTGGGGAAACATCATTTGAAATACAATCCAAGGACGCAAGCATTTTGTCTTGGATCCATTTAATCTTTGTAATTCATTTCCAAAGATTAATAAAATCTTTTTGCTTTTCAAAAAAATTTCTTGCCACAATTGAAGAGGGATGCTGGAAATTTTATGCGGAGGTGCTATACATGTCAAGTATCGAAGGTCAGTCTCAAAATACTGGTCTTTATACACCTTTACCTGTTCCTAATAATATTTGGGAAGATTTGTCTATGGATTTTGTGTTGGGGCTGCCTCGTACCCAGCGTGGTATGGATTTTGTGTTTGTGGTGGTAGACAGGTTTTCCAAGATGGTGCATTTTATTGCGTGTCGAAAGACTTCCGATGCATCGCATGTGGCCCGTTTGTTCTTTAGAGAGGTGGTACGCTTGCATGGGGTTCCACAGTCTATTACTTCTGACCGGGATGTGAAGTTCCTTAGCCATTTTTGGGTCACTTTGTGGAAGATGTTTAGGACTTCACTGAAGCGGAGCTCTACTGCGCATCCAGAAACTGATGGTCAAACGGAGGCGATTAACAGAAGCTTGTGTAATCTGATTCGAAGCATATGTGGGGACAAGCCAAGACAATGGGATGGAAAGAAAGAGAAAAGAAGAGGAAATTAAAAAAAAAATAAATTCTCCCCTGTTTTTTTTTTTTTAATATTAATTTACAAATTGATTTGTGGATGAAGAATCTGACAATTCCAAGCTACAATTTCCCGAGAAAATTTCAAATTCAAAGGAATCTAGTTTTATGAACCAAGAACTTCTTGAGTCAATAAATGACAAAGGTGACACAAACTCCAACAATGTTTATTTCATTCTGGAATATTCCTTAAGCGAGCAACACGCTTCAATGTACGTTTCAAGCCATATTTTTTAATGGCGTGTCTAGCCTTCCAAAATTCGGCACCGCATGAACCAAAGATACCTTGTTCAATAAGAGACTTGTGATATGCCGTCAATATTTCTGCAATCTTAGCGTCCTTTTGGGTGTACGATGGATCATAATCACTAGCTGTGTACTTTAGCCACTCATAAGCAATTGCCTCACATATGCCCTCCTCTACTTTCCTTTCCAAGAAAAACCTCCAGCCTATATGTATCATCAACAATCCATGGATTAATTAATAGCAGTCCGATCATAAATTAGGGGCAGAGTCAGAGATTTTGGGTAGTAGGGGACTTGAACATGTATTATTTATAGAAATTAATTAGTTATTAATCAGTTATTGATCGCCTTTAGAGTGCCAATTGATGCGTAAAAAGTGTATCTCGATATTCATAAAATTTGCACACATTTACAAAAATATATTCGTAAGTACGAAATGTGACTTGAAATGTTAACTTTTTCCACATTCAGTGAAATTGTACACACCTATTGATCGAAGGTTAAAAGGAGAGCAAAGTAATAATTTTAATGAGGTTTAGAGGTTAGTATGCCTTGGGACATTTCACACGACTTGTAATGTCAATCTCCAAAAAACATGAAAATGAGTGCGGTTTTTGGCATTAACATTTGCCCTTTTAAATAATATTTGGTTGACATTTAATATGTAACGGTAAGATAAATAGCATATAGGATAAGGATGTTTTCACCGATCATTATTTGCGTTATAGAGAGAGTGAAAATTTAATCAACAAAAAATATGAGAGTGAAATAATTATACCTTGGAGTCGTATAAGTGCATGCACCATCTCATGAGCTAGCGTTGCGCCAAGTATCCGTCTGCATGTAAGTCACATTTCATGCATGTCAAAATGAACTGCATCATGAAAATTGAATATGTCTCTCGATGTTATCAATTTTAAAGTTAATGTTACGAATGACTAAACAAATATTACGGATTTATCTACAAAATGTTAAGAATTCAAGATGATTCAACAGGCGTGTGATGTACACCTGAATAGAAATGTTATTAACTTCTACCTAGATTGTCGTATCACTATAATAAATTTTGAGGAAAGGGAAATCACAATTCGCGAACGTTCTCTCCGGTCCAACGTCTCTACCATCTTCTCCCTTCGATTCCTATGTTCATATTTTGCCTTTAACATCAGTGGATATTCAGGCTGGGTAGGCTATAAGTTGTTGGCCGCGGAAGCAAAGTGAAATTTCCAAATAGGGCTCTATATAGAAATCTACTACAAACAGAAATATAAAAAGTACTACGCACAAATTATAAGTTCAAAACACTTGATACTCTTTGATAAATTCAAAAGCTGATTATCACATTTTCAGCAATAAAAGTAGTAATTAAGCTCTCATAATCAAGATATCCACCCTATCACTTACAATGGATAATATAGCTAGCCTTTACCAATTGAATATATTTATCCACCCTATCACTTACAATGGATAATATAGCTAAGCCTTTACCAATTGAACACATTTGCCTAACGTAAGAGTCATAAAAATTAAGGGCCTGGAAAATTAGATAGAATTTAGGAGGGCCTGATGCGACTGCATCATCGACGTATGTCCAAAGATGATACTATGTATGTTTTCAATTGATTATTCTCCATTTCTAATTTGAACAACTTCTTGAATCTGGTTTGGTTGTCTTCAATTACCTCCTAATTAATGGAGAGATCTCTTGTTCTGGCAAAAACTCAGCTCTACCGAACATCAAAAGAGTTTCAAACTATAAAAAGGCTAATTCCCTGATAGATTAATGGCTTTCTATCTGCATTTTTATTTGATATTCGAGAAAAAGAAAGACGTGTATAAAATGAAAGGCATGTAAACATTAGGGTCGGATGAGTATTACCTTGGGTATCCAAACAAAAGTATGATTGCTTTCACTGCACCTGGCTTTAAGTTCTTCGTCTCTGTTACCACTTCTATATCAGCCCCTCTCCTCACACACCTTTTGACCTAGTTTGCACATGCGTATATAAACATTCTTAGACCAATATATGCATACATTGAAAAAATTGAAAGACTTTTGTCAATTTTGAGGTAGTAATGGTAAATGATTGAGTGCAAGATATTCATCGGGTACGAAAAGGCCAGTTCTTACTATATTTATTGTATCACCTTCACATATAGTCCTTCCCAAAGTGGTGGTATTAGTACCCTGTCCAGACAACACCAAATTAAGACGTTAGTAATTTGGTAACTTTGGTGATATGGACCTTATGGAAATTCTCTTCTTCCACCCAACAGAATAAAAACTTACACGTGTATTCATCTCATTTGCATCAACGAAGAAAATTGGAATGCTCTTTTTGACAGGAAGCTCCAAACAGTCTTCAAAAAAGTCATGCACTTGGCCAATAAGGGGTTCCAACTTTCTCGGATCCACGATAGAAATAGAAAGACAATCTGGACATAGATGTCGTCCATCACCAAGGTTGGTATATTCTACCTCTATTGGTTGCTTAAACTGTACAAAGAGAGCGTTAGCTTTTTTCTAACGTCGGAAAATATTTTTCTCAGAACATCAGAATTTCAAATTTTGAAGAGGCAGTCAACCGACCTCGAGCCGAGTGCAGCTAAAACATACTCGATTTCGGTCCAACATTCGAACAGGAGGTGGATGAAAAAGATCCTGCAAGTAACTTTGAACTGGTCCATTTGGTGTTTGATATGTGGGTGTGTTCAGAGGTGGATAATAAAAAAACTGCTCCACGAAACCTTGACCTGGTTTATTTGGTGTTTGGTCTATTGGCGTGCTTAGATGTGTATAATTAAAAGGAACCTGTAAGTAACCTTGAACTGGTCGATTTGGTGTTTGGTCTATTGGTGTACTTAGAGGTGGATAGTAAAAAAGATCATGGACGAAACGTTGACATGGATCATATGGCGTTTGGTGTGCTGCTGTGCTTTGGCTTGTGCCCATGCCTTTCCTTCTTCTACTTATTGTTGCTGCTTTTGTTTTCTCTTTGGCTTGATGTCGCGGTATCCACTCCTCTTAGTATGTCTTTATCTTGGCTGCAAAACCTGTGAAAAGAAATGAAAACAAATATGAAAAATACGCATAACAAGGAAACCTAGAGTAATTGAGAAAAATGAATGACCCAGATTAAACAGGAAACATAAGAATAAAACTCAAAAGAAATGCAATGGCGACTCCAAAAATTCTTGGACACGGGTTTATATTAGCATTACAAGCAATTAACAACTTACCATCTATTTTATAGGAAAATAAAGTTTCAAATATTGTTTGCACATGTCTACACATACAGTCAATTTAGAGTAATGTCGCAAATTTTAACCTGCGAACCATAAGTTTTCATAAAATGGATCCTAAATTATAAGAAACTAGGAATACTCTTCTTTTCCTACCAAAAAAAAAACCCCAATAATACTCTGAAGGTTTACATATATTGTTTTGGGATAGTTATTTGTCCAAATCATAAATCGTTACCTTTTAATGGAGTTGATCCCATAAAAATGTCCAAATTGAACACTAAATAAAAGTGTTTGAAGTTTACATGGTCCTTCATTCCAAGTGGAGAGAGAAATGAGAGGAGAGAGACAATAGTCAGCGAGAGAGACGAGATCGAAAGTTATTTGGTGCTAACGTGTCTCATGGGTTGGGGTCATACCGAGCAATGGTACGTACTCCGAAATTTATCTCGAAAATCATCTCAAAAGTGAAATCAGTGATTCAGATACACATGGTAATTTTCGGGGCACATTACATTTTCAGGGACTTAGGGGTTATACCAAGTTTTCAGGTTCTCAATAAAATTTACGGCAACTAAACCAGGTTTTCAGCACCTAAAAGCATTAGTTTGGCTTTCAATCACAAACTCCAGCTACTCAAAACAGACCAAAATCATTGAAAGAAGTTGTGTGTCCCCGCCGTACCCGTGTCCTCACATATCACCAATTAGGTTCACATTACCTCTTTCTCCCAAGATAAAAATATTTTGCGTGCACCCGCCGTACCCGTACCCGTGTCTCGTATGTCTTGTGTTCGTGTCCGTGCTACAAAGATGACAACTAAATTAGTAGGCAGTAATGCAATGTCAGCTTGATGAGACACTCTATATGGTCCTTCCTAGCCTGTTAAAATCCATTGGATTTCGCGAATATCTACATGATATGCTCCAGGTAAGACTATTAGTAGTAGGTTACGTATTTCTTGGAAAAGAAAAACAGGTTAAAAGTCCATACTAAAGTGAAGTAATGAATCTCGTACCATAACGGCCGGTACAGGCCTAGATGTACCGTACCGACAGAAAAACAGGATGCACGGTTTGCAGTTCCGTTCCGGTTGAAATACCGCTATATTCCGGCTGTTCCCCTCTATTCTAGATGTTACGGGCTGTATCGGCCATTTCCCGGATTCCGTCCGGTACAGACATCACCTGGCTTTGAGGTTTTGCTCAGACTGAAGACAGCCTCCGGAGTGACAACCTTGAGCATTCCGGCAACAAGTTTCCTTCGACGGTTCAAATAAAAATGAAAAATGATTATTGCGCATGAGAAAGAAGCGTAGTCGAAGACGTATGTCCATTTTTTATGATTCAAAAAGAAGAGTGCGGTTCAGTGGGTGGGTAGGATGACGAAGAGACAAAGTGCTAGTTCCAAGAAGTATTCCCAAATATGAGCAATTTTTCAGTGTCGAGCGGGTACCATGTGGTACTCGTGAGCGTGATCTGAGCCGTCCATTTTGGTTTTGTACTGTCCGGATTATAGAGATAGAAATAGGAGAGAGAAACGGGAGAGAGTGGATAAGAGAGAGGGTTTTGATTTGAGCCGTTTAATACACTTTGAACGGCTCAGATGCAATGTTCGGCTACCACGTAGGCTCGGCCACGTGGTACCCGTTCGGTATCCAATTTTTTTTCCCAAATACAGCTGTGGTAGAAGAGTGGTATCACGTGCTCTGGTATTGGGCAACGTGCGACACAAATGTGGAGACCGGGTAATTGGCTCATAAAAAGGGTCTTTTGTTATTGCTTATTTATTCAATTAGTTAGTTTCAAATAACATATTTTACTTCGATAAAGATATGGTACAGAAAATGTACATAGCGACTTGTGGGCTCACTTTTGAGTCTCACACGAATAATCTAAATCGTTCAATATTTTTAATCAATACAATTGTTCAAATATTGATAAGTGTTTGATTTACATCAATTGAATAACAAGAATAATTTCAACGATCCATTTAAAATTCTAAAACTGCTACAAATTTCCAATCAATCTGATTTTTGGCATAGATATGTTCTTGCCAATACCTAAAAAATGAAAGATTTTGGATGTCACAATGCGTAGTGGAAGTTGCCCTATTTGGTGGTATGTTTGAGAAATTAATTTGTGAGTAGAATCAACCCTGGTACCGACCACATGGGTACAGATGGGGTACAGACGGTGTGCAGAGCACTCTAAGAAGTCTTGTACGAATGATCTGAACCGTTCAAAAATTATAAAATATTTTCTCGATTGACCCTGCTAAAAATCAGCTCAAATGGATCCTCCATTCATACATGCATTGCTCGATCGATAAATCTTTCATGAGCAGTATTTTCTTCTCACATACCCCCCTTTCTACTCTATATGCATAGTGCTTTATACATCAATGAATGCATCAAGAAAGAATGCATTCTTTGATACATCAAGAATACCAGAAAATTTTGGGTGCCCGCAGGGTGCCCAATGCTCGTTTGGGACACTACGGGTGCGGTACCCTACATGCACCCAAAATAAACCACGAAATTTGTCCACAGTCGAATGGCATTTAAAAAAAAAAGAACAAAATTAGAAGTTTACTCCTTGAAATGGATCATAAAGAGTAAATTTACTCCCTGTTATCTTCAATCTCTCAAACATTCACTTTAACAAACACATTGTATGCATCTTTGAAAGACCCACATGGCTAATCAACTTCAACATGGAAAAGGATAAAAGAAAGAAACCGACAGATGTAGAACGACATACCTAATCAGAAACACGGGAAGAGCAGAAGAGGGCCAGAGCCGGGCTTCGTCGATCGTCGGTTTGTGGGCGATGGTGGTAGGGACATTGACGATTTGTTGGCCTCCAATTAGTCTGTTGGGGAGGGAGTCTAATGGAGTACTGGGTTGGAGCGGAAAAGCTTGATAAAGGCAACATAAGAGAGGCCATGAAATACTGTAGTAGATAAGTGCATCACCATTTGACATTTTTAGGCAACTTTAATATCATACTTTTAAGAAACTAAGGTATTGTTTCCTGTTTGCTAAAATAGGAATTTTATCAAAAAATAAAAAATAAATTATCAGTCGTCATTCCTAATCTATTACATGAGAGAGGAGGAAATGAGACTCAATCTCGGGATGCAGTGTGGGACATTCAAGAGCTCTACTGAATAAGCTGGCCACCACTTGCCCGTAACATTCAATGTGTTGATTTAGTAAATGGTTTCCTCATTTAATAAAATCAACTCACTTGATTTTACGAAATTCTCATTTTAGCCAATGGAAAACAAGGCCTAAAAGCAAAAATCTTTTTTTTAAAAAAAACTCCATTTGACATTTTTTAGAGGCATTTTAAGTGCCACACTTTAGTGCCAGACTCTATATGTGTGATAACTGTGGAGGGAAGGGGGTGCTACTGTGCGACATCAGGGGCCTCAGATGTGTTTTCAATGGCTCAAATTTCATCTTGACACTCTGTTGATCTGAGTTGTCCATTGCTGCTGAGGTGAAATTCGAGCCGTTGATTGCGGAGATCAACGGTTCTGATGCGCACATTAGAGGTACACACCAGCACCCCGGGATCTACTTTTCACATTCGATCTCCACTTGCAAAATGCAAAAGTAACACTTTTTTGTCATACTTTATTTTTAGCTAAATATCAAAAGCGGATGCTCTAAAGTGGTGGCTGGTGTGGAGAGGGAGCTTTTGGGTTTAGTGTTATGGATTTTATCGCGAACACCTGTTCAATCCTACAACGCAAACGCCCCTACGGATCTTGGGAACAATGAATCACAGAAAAAAGCAAGCAAATATGTGCGTAATGAAAAACCGGAAAGAAAAAGCAAGACACAAGATATACGTGGAAAACCTCAACGTGAGGAAAAACCACGGGAGCCACACCAGTCCACTATGAAATCGAATCAAGGAGTACAAGTCTTCTCACAATCTCTCTGAGATTGGTTTTCTCTTGCCTCTCTCTCTTTTTCACGCTCAGAAAAAGTGATACACGATCTAACCAACACACACGTCGGCCGAAACCCTAAAAGGCATTTTAAGGCCTCGGTAGCGCTACAGGGAAATACCTGTAGCGCTCCAGAACTCTCTGTTCGCAAATTAGGTCTTGGGTAGCGCTACCCCAAAACCTTGGTAGCGCTACCGCTTGGTTAACTTCACTCCCAACAATCTCCCACTTGAAGATAACCTGAAGCATCCGAAAATAACCAACTGCAGACCCAAATGATCTCAATCAACCCGTGGACGTAGTCATCTGACCCCTCTTGGTGTGACTCCAGGCACATCATCTCTTCAAGCATGAAGGCCAACTGAAGTTGAACACAACTTCAGTTTCTGAACAGTAACAGACTTGGTCAACATATCTGCCGGATTTCGATCCCCCAAAATCTTCTCTAGCAACAAATCCCCATCCTCCAAAAGCGAACGGATAAAATGGTACCTCAAATCAATATGCTTCGTCCTGGCATGGAACACTGGATTTTTGGCTAGGTGTATAGCACTCTGGCTGTCACTGAAAAGAACGCAGTTCTCTTGCTTCAAACCCAACTCCTCCAAGAAGCCCTTCAACCAAATCATCTCCTTTGAAGCCTCAGTCACGGCCACATACTCAGCTTCTGTCGTGGATAGTGTCACTAACTTCTGCAGACGTGAGACCCAGCTCACCGCTGTTGAACCCATAGTATAGATATAACCTGTGGTGCTTCGCCGCGTATCCTGATCACCGGCAAAGTCTGCATCCACATATCCCTGCACTGTCAACTTCCTTTTCCCAAAACAAAGTGGCAAATCAGTGGTACCTCTCAAATATCGCATGATCCACTTTACTGCTTCCCAATGCTGTTTCCCTGGATTGCTAGCAAACATGCTCACAACTCCCACTGCATGGGCAATGTCTGGTCTTGTGTTCACCATCGCATACATCAGGCTACCCACGGCCGAGGTATACGGAACCTTGGCCATGTATTCTCTCTCTGCATCTGTCTTGGGTGATTGCCCCTGAGAAAGTTTGAAATGACTTCCCAAGGGTGTGCCAACTGCCTTAGCACTCTGCATATTGAACCTCTCCAGAACACGTTCAATATACTCAGCCTGACTCAACCGTAAGGTTCCCTGAGCCCTATCCCTGCTGATCCTCATCCCAAGTATCTGCTTAGCTGCACCCAGATCTTTCATAGCAAACTCCGTTGCCAACTGTTGCTTCAACCTGTTGATCTCCCTAACACAGGAACCTGCTACAAGCATATCATCTACGTAGAGCAATAAAATGATGTAGCTAGACTCAAACCTCTTGAAGTAACAACAGTGATCCCCATTGCACCTTGTGTAGCCACTGCGCTGCATGAAACCATCAAACTTTCTGTACCACTGTCTGGGAGCCTGTTTCAAACCATACAGACTCTTCTTGAGTCTGCACACCATCTCTTCCTTGCCTTTCACAATGAAGCCAACAGGCTGCTTCATGTAGATTTCTTCATCCAAGTCCCCGTGAAGAAAAGCAGTTTTAACATCTAACTGCTCAAGGTAGAGATTTTCAGCAGCAACCAAACTCAACACCACTCTGATAGTGGCCATCTTCACAACCGGCGAAAATATCTCTGTATAATCGATCCCCTCCTTCTGTTGGAAGCCTTTTACAACCAATCTTGCCTTGTACCTTTTCTTGCCATCACTCTCCTGCTTAAGTCGAAAAACCCATTTGTTCTGTAAGGGTTTCTTTCCTGCGGGAAGCTGAGCTAACTGCCAAGTATCGTTGGAATGAAGAGAATCCATCTCTTCCTGCATCGCAGTCTTCCACTTAGCTGACTCGGAAACCTGCATAGCCTCATCATAGCACTTTGGTTCTCCGCTATCCGTCAAAAGCAAGTAATCAAGCGAAGAAATATATTTCGGATTCGGCTTGGGTACTCTGGCTGACCTCCTCAACACTCTGACCGCTGAACCAGTCCCTGTCTCTGGAGCTACCTCATCTGAAACTGTCCCCTCTGAAACCGTCTCATCTAAAGCTCTCTCCTTTACCTGACCAGACCTCTGCTCAACCTCACAGTCAACTGGAAGATCCTCCAGCCCAAAGTACTCGGACGTATCTTCATCCGAAGTAGTACTCCCACTGCTCTGTTTGCTATCCCTGTCTTTGTACATCACCTTTTCATCAAACACAACGTCTCTGCTTCTGATTATCTTTCGGTTCTTATCATCCCAAAAACGATAACCAAAATCATCTCCGCCGTACCTAATAAATGTGCACTTCTGTGACTTAGCATCAAGTTTATCCCTGTCCTTGTCGCTAATATGCACATAGGAAACACAACCGAAAACATGTAAGTGTGAGAGATTTACCTCTTTACCACTCCAAACCTCCTCTGGTATGCCAAAATTCAACGGAACTGATGGCCCAAGATTGATCAAATATGCTGCTGTGCTGACTGCATCTGCCCAAAACATCTTGGGCAACCCTGCGTGTATCCGCATGGTCCTAGCACGCTCAGTCAAAGTCCTGTTCATCCTCTCTGCAATGCCATTATGCTGCGGAGTCCCTGGAGGTGTCCTCTCTAAACGAATCCCGAATAGAGCGCAGGCTTTCTTGAACTCCCCCAACTCATACTCTCCGCCGTTGTCGGACCTCAACCTTTTCACCTTCAAATCTGTTTCATTCTCAACCATGGCCTTCCACTTCTTGAAGACTTCAAAGACCTCTGACTTGTGCTTCATGAAGTATACCCATACCTTCCTCGAGTGATCATCGACAAAGGTAACATAGTAGTAAGAACCGCCAATAGAAGACACTGTAGCTGGACCCCACACATCTGTATGGACAAGCTCTAGCTTCTGAGCCCTGGGAGGCCTGCCGCCTTTCTGAAAGCTAACCCGTTTCTGTTTCCCGAAGATACAATCCTCACACATGTCAATATCCACTGACTCTAACCCCGGTAGCTTCCCATTCGACTGCATAACCTTCATTCCCTTCTCACTCATATGCCCTAGTCTATAGTGCCACAGATTTGAACTCTCCTTGCTATCTGCAACTGCAAGTGTATCGCTACCATGTGAAGTCAAGTAAAGTGTACCAACTTTCTTGCCTTTAGCCGCCACCATGGTACCATTGGAGACTTTCCACGTGTCCCCTGTGAATGTCGAAGTATAACCTGCTGCTGCAAGCTGTCCAACCGAAACAAGATTCCTCTTCAAATTCGGAACATGCCTGACATCTTTCAGACACCATCTGTACCCTTGCGTCGCAATCTGAACATCCCCTCTTCCCACTATACTGCAAGGCTCGTCGTCCCCCAAGTATACTTTCCCAAAGTCCCCTGCTACATAGTTCTGCAGAACCTCCCTGTTAGCAGTGGCGTGAAATGAGGCACCCGAATCAATCACCCATGATTCGGCGTCGCTGTTCATTGCAAGAATAAGTGCATCATGCACAATGTGAGCCTCCTGCTCACCGTTATTCTTCTTCGGTGCTTTGCAAGTTTGTGACATGTGGCCTGTCTGACCACAATTCCAACATTCACCTTTAATAGGCCGAACCTGAGATTTGGCCTTATTTCCCTTACCCTTGGATTTCGACCTGTTCCTGTTCTGATTCTGACCACCCCTGGTCTGGCCTCTGCCCCTCTGCTCAACACTTAGAGCTGAACCTGAACTACCTGAACCATCAATCGAACCCCTTCTGACTTCCGCAGTCAGAATCAAACTAACAACCTCACTCAGTTTCAACTTCTCTTTCCCTGCCGAATTACTGACTGCAGTAACAGTACCCTGCCAACTCTCTGGCAACTGAGACAGAATTAACAAGGCTTGAACCTCATCATCAAACTCGATATCGACAGACGTAAGTTGATCAACTATCATATTGAACTCACTGAGATGTGACATAAAGGAAACCCCTTCAGCCATAGACAGGTTGAAAAGTTTTTTCATAAGATGTACCTTGTTCGCAGCAGACGGTTGCTCGTACATCTTCTTCAGCGCTTCCATAAGCTCCTCCGTCGTTTTCTCCTTCAGAATGTTGTGTGTGACTGACTTGGAAAGAGACAGGCGAATAACCCCTAACGCCTTCCTGTCCAGAACGTCCCAATCCTCGTTGCACTCTCCAGTCTTCTTCCCCTTTTCTTTACCCAGCAGCGGCCGGTAAAGATCCTTCTGATACAGATAGTCCTCTATCTGCGTTTTTCAGTACGCGAAGTCTGACCCATCAAATTTGGCGATCCTCTGTTTGCCTTCTTCAGAACCCATAGCTCCCACTGAAACCCTAGTTTGCCCGAACGAGATTAAACCCTAACCTGTCGAACAAAATCTACCGCAACCGCGGCTCTGATACCAGTTGTTATGGATTTTATCGCGAACACCTGTTCAATCCTACAACGCAAACGCCCCTACTGATCTTGGGAACAATGAATCACAGAAAAAAGCAAGCAAATATGTGCGTAATGAAAAACCGGAAAGAAAAAGCAAGACACAAGATATACGTGGAAAACCTCAACGTGAGGAAAAACCACGGGAGCCACACCAGTCCACTATGAAATCGAATCAAGGAGTACAAGTCTTCTCACAATCTCTCTGAGATTGGTTTTCTCTTGCCTCTCTCTCTTTTTCACGCTCAGAAAAAGTGATACACGATCTAACCAACACACACGTCGGCCGAAACCCTAAAAGGCATTTTAAGGCCTCGGTAACGCTACAGGGAAATACCTGTAGCGCTCCAGAACTCTCTGTTCGCAAATTAGGTCTTGGGTAGCGCTACCCCAAAACCTTGGTAGCGCTACCGCTTGGTTAACTTCACTCCCAACAATCTCCCACTTTTAAATATTTTTTTTATTTTAAATATATAATTTTCAGTATATTTATATTTTTCACACAACTTTTCAACTTTAACATAAGCACTCAGTAGGCACATGTTAGCATTTTTTTTTGTTTTTTTAATATAACCAGAAAAGGTGGTCTCTAGTCAACGAGAACTGAGAAGGTAAAGAGTTGCAGGGGTTTTTTTTTCACCTTTTGGGTATCTGTTACTTATATTAAACCAGAGACACATGGTGCAACTGCAAAGATTCGTTTGATGCCATTGCCATAGAAAGAGAAAAAGAAAAGAAAGTATTGCCAATGTCATGGAACCCATCCTTTTTTCTTACTAATAGGTTAAATAGAAAATTGAAATAGTTTACGAATAGAAAGTACTGGGATAAGTAACAACCCTCTTGTCAGGGGCGGACGAAGGGGTGCAAGCGAAGTCCACTTCCCATGCAAACCTTCCAAAATCCCAATTATTTCACTAACTATACTATATTTTCAAGTTGATTTAGAAAAGTTTTATGGGATCGACCACTGCAACTCTTCTCTATAGTGAAAAAAAATGTTCATAAAGTTTTTATATATATGTTAAAAAACTCCTTAAAATTTCAAGTTATCAACAATTTTGGATCGTGATGTAATTATGTATATGTACATAATCTCGTCTTCTTCTTAGAACTGGTCAGTAGTAATATTTATATTATAGATTATTTTTTTTGTTATTATCATAAAAATACATGATTTTGGTTCACACTGCGTACAAATCACGCGTCACTGCGTACAAATTATGTGTTCGCCAATTCCTCATGTCGATCATCCAATATTTGACACATGTTTTGGCAAAATAATCTGTTTGGATTATCATTTTTTTCCTCATTTAAATTTTTTTCGCATTTGTTAGTTTTGCGTTAATTTTTTTTTTTATTATTTGTTTGTCTCGACGAGAGGAATCTAAAAAGTAAAAAAAATAGGCTCATAACTGGATTTTTTTTTTTACTAAAGACAAAATGTCCAATAATTCACTATTTTTGCCTTTATATATTAAAAAAATTCAATTTCAAACATAATTTTTTACTTTTTAGATTCCTCTTGTTAAACGAATGAATAATCCACAAAAATTAAAGTAAAACTAATAAATACGGAAAAATTTGACATAAGGGAAAGAAAAAAAATTCATACGGATTATTTTGCCAAAACACCCAAAATTAGGAATAAAACTGACAAGTAAAGAAACTGAAAGAGTGCAATTTGGCATCTTTGGCAAGACGGTCCGTGCAGTTAACCTTCCCACTGATTACATTAATTTCTTTTTGTCTCGCATGCACCATTTTCAGCTAACAAATACATTAATTTTCGAAACTCGATTAGCTAGAAATAGATTCTTACTCATGGATCATAAACTAAATAAAAACGGAATAAGAAAACTTAAAAATGTGAAAGTAAGGTGTCGCCAGTGACGAATGCAAGATTACGAATTTGACCTGACTTGCGGGGCCACTCTTTAGTAATTTTATAAAAAAATATTTAAAAGTCTAATAAAAATATGAAGAAAATTGAGAAGAGTGCGTGGGCAAAACACACCCTCACATCCCCATTCCGCCCCTGGGTGTAGCATTAACATTACACGGGTAAATGAGACAGACCATTTTCTTAGATGGAGAAAGTTCTTCATTTAAAATGGGGGATTTTTTATGATAACTATTATAGAGTAACTTAAGTACTCTCAATTCTACTAAACAAATACTCCCTGTGACCCAAATTGTTTGTCATGTTCGAATTCCAATGCAATTTTTAACTGTTCATATTTTCAATTTGTAACATTTTTTAAAGATTTTAAAAATTTTGTATAATAAAACTAATTGAGATCTATCAAATAAGATTTATATTGCACATAAAATACGTACATTCTAGATTGGAAGCTATAAATAGTTAAAGAATTACATAGAAATCCGGCATGACCAACAATTTGGGATAGATGGAGTAACTAACTTAATACTCCGTATATTGATATATGGCTTCTAACACAAACCTTCCCGTCTTCATATTTATTTTTGCCTTGTTGACATAGCTTCTCTCAACTAAAAAATTCGTCTTTTTTTTCCCCCCCAGCAAAAATGGCTTTAGATTGGGTAGTAGACTATTAAGATGTTCAATTTAAATGAGTTTGGTGTTCAAATAATGACTAACCTTGAGATATATGAAATATTATGTGTGGAAAAATAGTTTAGCACAAATGTAGAGCTGCCTATGCTTTTTATGCTTTGTATTTTAATTTTTCCTAATTATATAGTAAAATTTAGTCCTCTGTATAAACAGGGTGGCGGTGTTGGAATTAATTAAAATCGAATTACGCCCTCAATATAAATTGTGTGTAATCTTAAAGCTTGTTGTGTACCTGCATAAGGGCCCCCCCGAAATTTTTTTGGCTACCGAATGGGTACCACGTGGCCATGCCGAGCACGATCTCGGCCGTCCAAACACTTTTGGAGGGCCGAGATTAATTCCCTCTCTTTCCTCTCACCCAATCACTCTCTCTCCTCTTCCGTGTCGATGGATCACGTTTTGGACGGCTAAGATTGCCGAGCGGGCACCACATGTGCAATACCCACTCGGCACTGAAAAATTTCTCCCCAAAATTATGAATTCTAGGGCCCTCCTATTTTATTACCCCTAAGTATTTTTGTGATACCTCAAAAAAATTGCAAAGTCACGGGGGCCCAAACTCACAAGGGCCTAAGAGAAGGCCCAATATCAGAAGGGTCCCCTCCTAAAAAAAAATGTGTCACTTGGCCCTTGCTTTACGTTACATTGGGTCCTTAAAATTTTCGGCAAATTAATTGGGGTTCTTATAGGCTGGCCATATTTTGTCACTAGCTTTCCTTCCAAGTCCACCTTATGTCAAACACATTTCCCTTAAGTCCTTTCTCACGAGCACTCATTGGAAATTAAGAAGGACTGTACCGGTTTTCAGCAATAATAAATGGGATAGCTTCTGTCACATCACCAGCTAATCCACATGGGCATTAATTGGTGTAGTAAGCGTGCGTGTAGCTGCCCTCTCTCTCTCTCCCCCCTATTTCTTTTCCTTCTTTTAATGCTAGACTAGAGTACTCCTCTCTCCCCTCTCTTTTATTTTATATTTTAAAATAAAATAACTTTTGTTATACGCAATAATTTTTTATAAAAATTATATATTTGAAATCTATTTGATGAGATCTTTCAAATAAGATCCCATTTAAATATGAAATTGAGTACATGTTAAAAAAAGTTATTTTATACCCATTAATTCTAATTCACATCTATTCTAAACAATTCACACCCTTGAAAATGAAAGAATTCACAGACTTGAAATGTAGAATTCATCCATATCACAACTCACTCTTCAAAATACACAATTCACACCTGAAAAAGAAAGAATTCACACCCCTAAAATGCAGAATTCACACCTCTTCTAAATAATTTACAACGCTTAAATGTACACAATTCACACCATTGCAACAATTCACACCTCCAAATAACACACAATTCATCACACTTCTAATTACACACAATTAACACCCCTGCAACAATTCACACATTAATAACACACAAATTCACACCTCTGAAATAATTCACACCCCCTATACAAACAATTCACACCCCTCAAAAGATAATTTTTTTCGTATGCATAATTTCATATTCACAATATATCTTGTCTGATAGATCTCGTCGAGTAGGTTCCAAAAATATAAATTTTTTTTAAAAAAATGGATATATAAAATGAAAAATATTAAGTTTTAAAGTTTTAAGAATATAAAAAAAGAAAGAGAGAAGAGAGAGAGAGAGAGTGACCTAAACAATCTGTGCAAAAAAGCCACAAATTTTTGTTTTGCTTTTGTCGTTTTGTCTTAATCAGTTGCAGAGGAGTGAGAGAGTGTGTAACAAAAAGCAATTATGGGATGGGGCACGCGGAAAAGGAGGGAGAAGAGAGAGAAAGTCAGTGGACAGTTGACCTCACACGCGTCAGGGCTTATTAGGAAGTGAAAGACAAAATGGGATTTAGACGGAAGCCCCACAAAGAGTGGGAGCGGCTTGGAATTTCCCGAAGTTAATTTAGTTTTAAGGCGGGCCTTGATCATACTTTCACCAATGGAATTCGGAGCCCCCAAAATAAATCAAAAAGTTGAAAGCGTAAGGGGATAGTTTTACGAGTTTTAACCCATAGCCTGCTCTAGTTAAATCGAGTTAAGTTTTCCAGTTAAATATTGAAGTACTTTTGTTTTCATAGTTAACTTCTGGATGAATGTGTCAAATTTTTGTTTTCATCAATAAATGGCCGGCTCATTTTACCTCTTAAAAGCGAAGACAATCAAGGGGTTTTTCCCATTCCCATTTGATAAAATCAAAATTTTCTAAAATCAACATTTGATTTTAGCAAATGAGAAATTCGCAAGTTGTTATTAACCCTTCTTGTAATTTTTGTTGATCTTACCCTTCTTTTGTAAATACAAATATTTTGTGATAGTTTCAACTTTTTCAGTGACCAATCTGTTCATTGTTCCTCTCGCATGCGAAGACAATCTAAAGGTGATTTGAGAGTCAATTAGTACCGAATTTTTATTCTAAATTACATATTATAAAAATTTGAATAATAATTACTCTGTCTATCCATCTTTAAATATGTTACTTCGTAAATCCAACTTATTAAAAAAACATCATCATTACACCTTTCACATCATCTTTTTCCTCCATTTACACTTTGCACATCAACTTTTACCTTTATTTTCCGAAATTATCTCACACTTTTACCTATTAACTCTTTACTTACTAACTTTCAAAAGGGCAAAATAGTAATTGTATAAACTTTTACCCATTCAGTTTTCAAACCACACACTTATTCAAGAACATCCCAAAATGAAAAGTTAAACACTTTAAAAAGGGTCGGAGGGAGTAGAACGTGTAAAAATGTAAAACTAATAAGTTCAGGATAAATTTTGCAGAAAAGACTTGATATGCAAAAGTATAATAGTATTATAAAAAAGGAATTGATATTTACACTCTCATTTTTTCTGTTGGTACTCCATTTTTGTAAAATGTAAGAGTAAATCAACCTAATAAAGAAAAAAAAAAGGGTGACAATAGAGAAAATGAGAGTGCTAATAACAATCAATTTCTTAAAAAAAAAAACTCCTCCAAATGTAATTTTAGTATTCTGCATTCTCTAGAGTTCATTTTACAAAATAAATTTCGTAATTAGCTCCCTAACATCGGAAAATGGAAAATATACAATGTACATTAGATTGTAAACTTTTTCATTTCTAGATATAAATTTTACTTTTCCTCATAATTTTCACAATTGCGAACTAAATTCCAACCAAACTGCATAAACCAATTACAGCAGAATCCAAACCATATACTAATATCCCAAAATCAATAACCTACGCGCAAGTAATTCCTGGCTACGCAACCGTCTTAATCGGCATCCTCGGAACCCTAGCGGAGAAATTCCGCAGTGGAGCCACCTCGTCTATCCGTTCGCAGTAGTAGTAGTCGTCGTCGTCGTTGAATCCGCCTTGGTCGAAGTTCAAAGCGTAACTGAGCGGATCGTACTTGAAGTCGGCCGGCGAGCAATGCCGCCGGTGGCAGCCGATACGGCTGATCAGATCGCGGCACTTGTTTCGAATCTCCGGCAGCCGCAAGCAGTCTTTGTTGGATAGGCATAGGGTTTGTTTCAGCTTGTTTTTCAGCGAAGCTGTTGGGCTGCTCTGTTCCTCTTCCATATGAGAGAGAGAGAGAGAGAAATGTGGTTTTTTTTTTCTTCTGGTTCGGCGAGGTTTCTGGGGAGGGGAAGAGATTATACGAGGAGATATGCCGCGTTTGGAACCCGGAGACGGGCTAACTCAATTTATACACCAGTGGTTTGGTTTTCTTAATCAAGGGACAAACACGGTTTTGTTTTGGTGGGGGATTTAAAAAGTGTTATGGATAAGGTAACTGAGTCAGGCCTTTTCTGGGTGCAGCACGATGAGTGACGACCGACATTACTTTTTACTCTATTTTTAAAAGATGGGGAACCGACTCCCACGTACTTCTGATTGTTCTCAATACTTTAGGCTTTCTTTCGAAGAAAAAGGCGATATATCTCGACTCTCGAGGTTGAAAGGTTTGTGATGATGTTCATGTACTTTTGAAGATTCATAAATACGTGCTTTTTGCTCTTTGTTCCGCAATACGGAAAGTCTGCATACACACAAAAAATACCCCGAAATGACCCCGAATTCGGGATCATTTCGGGGTATTTTTTGTGTGTATGTATCATTGTTGTCCGCAATATCTGATTTAAAGTTTCCAAAGATGCAATATCTAATTTAAGGTTCACAAAGACCCATAAAGATAATTTGTTTTTTTAGGATATTATTATTATTATTGTACTTTTCATAATTTAATTTAGGGAATTGATATTTGCACTCCCAATTTTGATGTAGGGGCTCCAAACTACATTAGTTTTCCAAAATTACCGTTTTGCATGTTCTATGAATTACTTCAAACACTCCAACAAACCATTATTCTTCTCATTTACTTTAAGAACTCCAAAAAAGCAAATAGTTTTTTTTATAAAAAAAAACATATAGTTGCTCAACTCTTTTTACTGCATGTCACTAAATTACCTATTTCCATATGTAATGTTTCCTTGGTAGAGTCTTTATGTTATTTTCTCTATGTTCTGCACCAGGACAACCTGGACAAGTGGTCTTCGGCCTATGATTGTAGAGCCATCCTTTTGTCCATACAAAGTCTCTTGAGAGTTCTACTCCCTCCATCCCAATTTACATGTCCCCTACGGGAGACCAGGCTAGTTTGACTTTAAAAAATAAAATGCTTTCGAAATTACTTTTTTAATTTTTTTAGCACCGTTCAAAAGATCTCAACGAGTACTTTTGAATGGTGTAAAAATTTTTGAAAAAAAATATATTTAGAAATACATTTTCTTTTAAAGTCAAAATGACACAATTTTATGTAGGGGGAATGGAACGGAGGGAGTATTACTTTTCCTCTCAAGAGTTCTTTAACTTTGGTGATGTGTTTTGTTTGTCTCACTATGAGTTTGAAAATGTAAATTTGCGGCCGTTATGAAGATTATGAGGGAAAAATGGGGATCCGGGGTGCCTGTAGTGAGCGAGCTCACTCGATCGTTAGATCGGCGATCAACGGTCCGGATAAATCGGATTGTCTTACAATTTAAAAAGCACTTTTACATTCACTTTACTCCAATTTACCCTGACCGTTGATCGCCGATCGAACGGTCACTGCAGAGCCCCGGGTTCTGAAAAATCGTAGATGATGAGTACGAAAATATAAAGATCTTGTGTCGCAGCCGTTATGAAGATTTTGTAGCATCAACATTTTCAATTGTGTGCTGTTTATTTTGGAGAATTCTAGCAATGTTTAGTTTTTTTTTTGTGTGCAAAGTGGTGTGAAGCAATCTGACATAGATTCATGTTTAATGTTTGGAACCTGATGTTTATGTTGTGGATGTTTAATATTTGGAACGTAATGTTAATGTTAATGTTTAGAACCTAACGTTTATGTTTGATTTTGGTTCATTTTTTCGTTTGGAGTGCCTTAGTAAATAAGGAGATAATTTGGGAGTAGAGTGCCTCCAGTAATTTTTATATCTTAAAAAGGATAGTTTTATAACTTCATTAAATATTGAAATGTCAGCATAAAAAAAGAGAGCTCCAAAATTAGCACTCTTAATTTAAATCTGTCTTGAGACGATCGAAAAATATTCATTTCTCACGAAACATATAAAAGCATAATTGCAAGAAAAAAAAGAAGAAAAAGACTGCCTTTAGTGAACCAAATATTGTGGTAGGCTAACCTATATACACACCTTTGACATCTTGATCTTGTCCTTCGCTTAGCCTTACTTTTTTCAAAAGGAGAAAAATATACATAAAATCGAAAGCATGCATCAGAGATCACTAATGTTTCGTAGGCACTTTATTATACTATCTTTTTCAAAGTAGTTTATATGATGACATGACTGTTTCCTTTTTTTTTTTTGTTTCTAAGATAAGACTGAGAGAGAGAGAGACATGGGAGTAAATAATTAAGAGGACTAATTTCAATGATGATATATATATATATAGTCAAATTTAGTTAAATTTTTTTATTGACAACGATAATGGTCTTGTTTGTTTCACTGTTTAGTTTAAGTTTTAGTTTTGATGACATTATCTTTTTTCTCATTTCTCTCTCTATCTCTCTCCACTAATTACACCTGTTGACGTCTAAGCTAAATTATCCAACCAAACACAGCTGTTAAAGTCGTGTTGGAGTTGAAACCAATCATTGCACTTGTCTGATTTCCTTAGAAATGGTGTCATGGTGACTCCTAACGTTATTTTGACACCACCCAAACAAAAAGAAGCAGCAGCTGCTTTATTTGCAAACAAAAATAAGTGCTATCCGGAAATTGGGAGAAGTAATATGAGGTTTGGCCTAATAAGTTGGCTGACTTATTTTTTCGTCTTTATTTGAATGTTTTTTTTCATGTTTTTTAGTTTTTCATCAACTTTTTGTGTATTATTAGTTCATCTCGGCAAGAAGAATCAAAAAAGTAAAAAATTATGACTGAAGCTTAAATTTTTTTGAATAAAGACAAAAATAAGCCAAAAAGTCCGTTTTTTACACTTTTTTCGATTTTATTCAAAAAATTGAGGGTTCTAATCATAATCTCTTACCTTTTTGAATTCCTCTCATCGAGACGAACCAATAATACTCAAAAATCGAGGCAAAACTAAAAAACGCAAAAAAAAAAAATCAAATAAAGACGAAAAAAAAAAGTTAAGCCAACTTATTAGCCAAACCTAGCCTTAAGATAGGGGACCTGGGGTCGATGTTGTGCATTAATCTTGCACAACAACTGGTTTGGGCATCTAGGCCATTTGTTGCTTGAATAAACGGTCAAGATTTTACCTCAGCACCCGAACTGTTTATTATTGTGCGTGCAAGATGAAATTTGGCCATTCATCCGAACAATAGACGAACCGAATGTGCACAGGCACAAACCCATATCCTAAGATAGGTGGCACCTCCAAAGTCACATAATCCATTAGTACGTAGGACTATGGATGGCAACATAACAGGCTGGTACCGAAGGGCAACATCGGCTCCACCCTTGTCCCGAACCCTGACTGGATAAATGCAGAGGAAAAAAATTTGTTCACCCTCACCAAAAGAGGGTGAGCCCATTCCGTGCGTATATATACAGATGTCTTAAATAATTTGAGGCTCTAATTTTTTTGCATTTTTGGCGACCTAAAGCCTAAACTTCTTGGACAACACTCATAAACCAGGTCTGTCCCGATGAAAGCGTCAAATTTTTGTTTTCATCAATATATGGCGGATTCATTTTTCCTCTTAATGCGAAGACAATTAAGTATGTGATTATTTTAACTTTTTCAGTGACCAAACCAATCTGTACTTCATTCCCCTTGCATGCGAAGGCAATATAAAGGTGATTAAGAGTCTGTTAGTTCCTAATTTTAAATTATAAATTACATCTTATAAAATTTCAAATAATAATCAGAATTTATTAAAAGAACTGTTAAATAATACATACAGAATAAATTTCGCAGAAAAATTTGAAATGCGAAAGTATAATAGTATTAAAAAAAATTCCTCCAAATGCAATTTTGGCATTCTGCAATGTCTAGTTTAATTTGCAAAATAAATTTCGTAATTAGCTCCCAAACACCGTAAAATGGAAAATATACAATGTACATTAGATTGCAAACTTCATTCGTACCTTCAATTAGATTGCAAACATTTTCATTTCTATAATTTTCACAATTGCGAACTATAATAATTACTACCTTCAAAACCAATTACAGCAGATTCCAAACCACATACATAATATCCCGCAATTGAGCCTACATGCAAGTAATTCCCGGCTTCGCCACAGTCTTAATTGGCAGCCGCGGAACCCCAGCGGTGAAATTGCGTAGTGGAGCCGCCTCGTCTATCCGTTCGTAGTGGTAGTCGTCGTCGTTGAATCCGCCATCGTCGAAGTTCAGAGCGTAACTGAGCGGATCGTACTTGAAGTCGACCGTCGAGCGACGCCGCCGGTGGAAGCTGATACGGTTGATCAGGTCGCGGCACTTGTTTCGAATCTCCGGCAGCCGCAAGCAGTCGTCGTTGTTGTTGTTTTTGTTGGAGGGGCATAGGGTTTGTTTCAGCTTGTTTATCAGCGAAGCTGTGGTGCTGCTTTGTTCCTCTTCCATGAATGTGAGAGAGACAGAGAGAGAGAGAGAGGTTGGGGTTGTGAAAAGACGGATAAGGACAGGGGAGGGATGCGGAGACAAATCTGGGATTTTTTCTTCTGCTTTGAGTGAGGTTTCTGGAGATTTTGGGAAGAGTTTATATGAGAAGATATGCTGCGATTGGAACACGGTTTTATTTGTACTCCAGTGGTTCACACACGGTTTTCTTTGGCTGGGGGAGGATGGGTGGGGCCGGGATTAGAGTGTTTTGGATAAGGTAAGTGAGTCACGCCTTTATTGGCTGCACGATGATGAAGGGCAATGAGTGAC
The DNA here is from genome assembly GCA_020921065.1 of Vaccinium darrowii. Taxonomy (NCBI): domain Eukaryota; kingdom Viridiplantae; phylum Streptophyta; class Magnoliopsida; order Ericales; family Ericaceae; genus Vaccinium; species Vaccinium darrowii. The sequence continues at coordinate 58,842 of JAFMTH010000089.1, read as the reverse complement.
GGCCGACTTTATTTTTACTGAATTTCTCACTCCAAAGAAGTGATTTGGCAAAAAAAAAACTAAAAACAGGTTTTTTGGTTTTTTGTTTTGTCCTTATTCAAATTTTTTTTTTTGCATTTGTTAGTTTTGCGTTAAGATTTTGTGGTTTCTGGATTTATCTCGACGAGACGAATCTAACAAGTATAAAATTATGATTAAACCTCAATTTTTTTTCGAATAAAGCCGAAATTAATCCAATAATTCAAGTATTTTCGGTTTTATTCAAAAAAATATTTGGTTCGACCATAAATTTATATTTTTTAGATTCGTCTCGTCGAGATGAATAAAAAAATACAAAATTTTGACGCAGAATTAACAAATGTAAAAAAAATTGAATAAAAATAAAACAAAAAAAAAATGATTTTTTTGGCCAAGGAGGCCTTACTCCTGAATATTGGGGGCCGACTTTCCTCAATATTTTAAGTGGTCTTTATAGGGGAAAAAAGGAGATTGATCACGAGGCCGAAAGGCTTGTGAAGATGTACTTTTTTGGGGTACCTTTTGTGATGTACTAATACGCTATAGCTAAAGTTATGGATATAAGTTACTATTAATTTAATTTTTCTGAATGTTTTCGGAGAAAATTTTTATGGATCCTAACATTTCGTTGTTAAGTAAGATAGATTTCATTTCAGTCAACTTCCTTTTTAAGAAAAAAATTTCCTTCTTAAGAAAAAAAACTAAAAAAAAATTCCATTTTTTTTATAAAATTTTTAGTACATTTTTGGTTCAAGGCAAAAGAAATTTAAGCAAAAATGAAATGGCACATTTCAAAATTTTACACCAAATGTGCCCGTTCTTGACATATGAGGTATGTTGAAGATTCATTTTTTCCTTTTACTATCGATACTGAGCAGTAGTAGTATCCCAACCCACTCTAAAATTTTAAGTAACTAATTATTTTAGTGTTTTTTTCTCCCTAAAATAAAATGTAACATATAAGGATAACCACCATATATTGAAGGCATTTGAAGATCTCCTTCTCATTCTTCAACTCGTAAGAGTAATTTGAAGTCCTTAAATTTGGTGAAATTCTAATTTGACGAGTGAGTCGGAAGTTCAAAATCCTATGTGGCTCTTCTAGTTAGCTAAAAAAATAAGTTTGAAGAGTGGGCTGGAGTTTGTAACTAATGAAATTGAAAATCTAGTTTTTTTGAACGGAAATTGAAAATCTAGTTGATCTTCCTTTTTATGAGGTGGTGACATAGTTTGTGTTTGATACCTTAATGTTATTAATGTATAATGAGAACACATTTTCTGGGTCAGAGGTGGGCCGGGCCTGCTGGGGTAGGAGTTCAGATTTGTGTCATATTATGCAATAAGCAAAAGGACATTCTTTTTTTGGGATGTTGTTGTTGTTATTATTATTATTGTACTTTTCTTTATTTAATTTAAATATCTCGAAAGAAGATCAAAAAATTATAATTTCTCACCAAACATAAAAAAGAAATTCATAAAGAACATACAATTGCTAAAAAGGAAAAAAGAAAAAAAAAAAAGAAAAAGAAGACTATATACGCTTTTAGTGAAACCAAATATTTTTGTTGGCTCGCCTACATATACACCTTTGACATCTTTGTCTTCGCTTATCCTTACTTTTTTCAAAAGTATGTATTTATAATCGGGCTTTATTTAATTTGCCCAAGCCTAACCCAAATAAAATTTTAATTTTCCAAACTCGTCCAAGAAACCCATTTGTTTTTCTAAAGCATAGTATCACAAACATAAATCAATCAACCATAACGATCACAAGTACAATTCGCAACTGCAATAATATATCTATCGTTCTAAGTTCTCACAAAAACATTACTAAAATAGACCTATAAATTAAAGTGTAATTAAAATACTTAAAAAGATGGAACTCTCCAACATCCATTGATCTCTATATATAATATAAAAATAAAATATTATTTAAATCAGGCCGGGCTGAGTTTCAAAGGAATTTTCTAAACCTAACCCATTTAGTAAATCGGCTTAGAATCTCAACCCAGCCCGACCCAATGGGCCTGAATACTTATCCCAATCCCTAAAAAAACGAGTTGGGTTGGACGGGCTGGACAGGCCACCGGGCCAGTTTGCACAACATCATTTTGCAAACAAAAATCATAGCTATCCGGAAACTGGGGTAAGGAAATCTAAGGCTATGTTTGGAATATGAGGAAGAAAAGGAAAAGGGAAGGAAAACAAAATGAGAGGAAAGTGGGAGGAAAATTTCACTATTCACAAAACTTAATTTTGTTATTTTCCCTCCTCTTTCTCTCCAAACCAAACAAGAAGAGGGATTTTTTTTCATTTTCCTTCCCTTTTCCTTTCTTTTCTCATTTTCCAAATAGAGCCTAAGTGGTCACCTCCCAAGTCACATAATCCTTAGGACTAAGGAAATAAGGGTCACCTCCCAAGTCACATAATCCTTAGGACTAAGGAAATAAGGATGGCTACGGAACATGTTGGTACCTCGGTCCCAACTCGAAAAGTGCAACACCAGATCTGTCCTTGTTCCGGATCACGACTGGCTAAATGCACGGGTGAACTTATTCTTACCAGGTCGGGGATGGGTTTACCCACCCAAAATAGAGGGAATAATATATATCAAGTGTTGTCTATTATATATATTTTCTATCTATAAAGAGATCACCATTTGGTGTAGACTCCATTTTGAGGCCGGTTCACATTTTTATTTTCATATTTAGACAAATCATATCTAAATTTTCAAGAATTCTATAGGTCATCCTAGAATAACTTTACCCTACTTTACACACCAGGACTGCCTACGGTTTGGGGCCATGAGTCCATAACGTTCTAATTTCAGTTTCCTATTTCCCTTCTGCATTTCTCTTTCTTTTCTCAAACATCCCTTCCACATACACCCTAGTCTTCAATATCTCACTTGGCCAGTGACGCCATAACTATATTTCTCCGCACACGTATCGCTGTGCCACGACTTCTACTAATATAGAAAAGAAGAACTCCAATTGGTGTGACCAAATTTTTGAAGCTCACAAAACCGATTTCCAATATTTTCTGACCTTGTTCGTTTTGGATTTTGAGACTAGCTTTCTCAATTATTACTCAATCTCAGTCACATTTGTAGTTCTAATATTTATACCCCTTTGGCCCATGGGTGGCTTGTAAATAAACAGTTGGGTCAATGTCATTTTATGAGCCCCCTTCTAAGTACTAAAACCCAAGTAATCTATTTGAGCAAGAACTTCATTTTGAGAGGGTGAAAATCCAAAATAATTTTTTTAAATTCATAAGGTGAATTAAAATGATTGTCGTTGTTTATTTTGAGTACAACCATGTATTCTCATATCTCTGTTTTCGTCCTGTATTTCTTTTCATTTTTCCTACTACTTTTAATCCCGTATTTGGAGTATCCATTAATTACACCCTCGGAAGAAAATAGTGTTGGAGCTTGATTTTTCTCTGAAACTGAGATTTGTTTCGCTATGTCCAATTAGAAGAATAGAAAACCTTTAACTATTTTTGACAAGGAGCGATCTATTCCCAATCACTCCAACTATTTTTGACTCTGGTGTTAGTCACACCTAACTCAACTGATTTTGATTGCGACGCTAGTAAAAACCTAACCACCATGTAATTTTTTTCTCCAAAACCACTCGCAAAAAGATAACTCTCACGAGAATATGAATAAGGGTGTACAATCCATTTTACATTGAAATATCAAGTCACAAATACTAACACTCTCTAAGTTGTGATTTCTAAGCCGAAAAAATACAAAATGTGTGACTTTTTCCCCTCCTTTTTCTCCCATATTTTTTTTTAAAAATTTTATGGTAGACTTTCGGAAAACGACTACATGAAATGAATAAAAAATTTCTATCAAATAATAAGATAAAAAAAAAACTAAAAATGCTCATTTTTGAAGAGGCCTAGAGGAGCTCTAAGACTTAGGCCCCCATTCAAATTAATTGTGTTTTGTCGTCTATGTTTATATTTTACATGCATTTGGAAGGGACACTATTCTATATCTCGTTCGTGTCTCAAGTCAAGTGTGACACACGCGACGTGTTCTCGAAATGTTTCAGATGTGCACCCCATTAAAATTTCATTCTAACTAATTGAATTAATACGCCACGTATCCCTTGTATACTTGGTGCATTAGTGTTACCAACACATTTGACACAAAAACTAAGGTTTTCATAGGCCCTTGTATGGCTATACATTTTCTCGTCGTTCTTTATGTACCAGCTACATCATGATTCACCAAAAGGAAAATTAAAAAACCCAAGTTTCGAATGAAAGATTCAATCACTTGCAATATAATCAAAATCTCCAGCCAAACGAGGCCTAACCCTTCATTTTTGGCTGTATGTAGAGACTAGAGTTAAGTCTTTAAGAGGGATAGATAATAAAGAGATATAAAAACTACTTTTGGTTATAACCCAAACCCCACCCATTTTAATACTCTTCCAGTATATCCGGTTAAAAAAAAAAATTAAAAAAATACATATAAAATGAGACCAATATTCAATACATTTAAAAATAAAAATTTTGTAGCAAAAAACTTGAATTTTTCTTGCAACGATCACCACCATTGAATTGTTTACAGCAGACAAATGCCTCTCTCCTTTGTTAATACAATGTCCGTTCAATTAAATTTGGAATACAAGAGGTCACTCTACCAACAAATTTCCCACGAGGAGTAGAAAGGAATATGAAAAGTTTTCCTGCAATTTTTAGAAATCAACTCTTGATGCACATGAATCTGGACCATTGGACCATTGATTTCTCTTTTTAAAATTATTTTTGGGAAACTTTTCATGTTCCCTTATATTTTCGGGATAGAAAAGCCATGGTAATTGTTGCATTTAAGTCTACATAGACATCACCTCTCCCTATATATATTGACATGTTAGTCTTCCTCCCTAATCATTTTTCCGCACGGCTTAATATTTTTCCAGGCGTTTGAGTTCAAGAGTGAGAAAATGAAACAAGGAGAGAGAGAGAGAGAGAGAGAGATGCATGGCAGGAGGTGGAGGTGGAAGACACGTGCCGGCGCCCCGCAGCCGAAGCAGGGGAGTTGCAGCCACATCCGTCCAAAGACCAGATGGACAACATTTCTTACTGCATTCCTAGTGCTCCCCCTTGGCGTGAGTTTCACTCATTTTTCTTGTTTTGTCTTTTTGGATTTTCTCATGTAGAAATATATATACCTAATTACCTATGTAGATAGTGTAACGCCCCGAAAATTCGATTTGTTAGTAAAAGGATTTTAAAGATCTTTGAGCTGTATTATTATTACCGAAAAATTAAATTAAAGAAACACAATCCATTTATTACAAATATTGTTTAAATATTACAATACCAAATAAAGTTGAAGGTGATTTATTACAAACTTCTACACATGAAGAACTAGAATAAAATATGTCTTTATTACAACTTGAAATCTCAAAAAAATACTTAAAAGCACAGAGCCAACAACTAAACTACTGGTTTAGCCACGGCTTGGTCAACTCAGCAACTTCTTCAACGGCTACAGGATTATCTTCTGAATACTCCATATTGTTGCCTGTACTTGGCGTCAAATACCATGGTAACGTAGTACCGTGAGTGGTGACACTCAGTAGAACAACGTAAAACTACCCTTACCCCAATGTATGCATAATTTTCATAATCAAATAACCACATATAATATTAACCAATAGAACCCACTTATTTTACACACAAGTTTTATCAGCGTAGTCAATCATATGATGTTCCCGTTCACCATGTTCCCATACACTGTGTTCCTTAACGTGGTCGATTCTACGATGTTCCCGTTCACCATGTTCCCATACACTGTGTTCCCATACACCTATGTTCCCGTATGTTATGTTCCCGTACGCCTCTTTGGACACGGCTCAAGACATAACATGGCTCAAGACATGGCACGGCTCAAGACACAGCACGGCTCAAGACAAGGCACGGCTCAAGACATAACACGGCTCAAGACCAACCCGTCACCACATTCCCTAATCTCATCTTTTCCACATTCCATACTCTATCTCATTGCCATCATCACACTAAGTCCTGCTAACCATTATTCTTTCAACCATGAGGTACAAACCCAATTTCATCAAATGCGGAAATTAATAGATAATACCACAACAGCAATTCAACAAGGCATATAAATCCCGAAATTACCGGTTACCATCAGTTTACAATCATAACAAAATGATGTACCAATACTTCACCAAAAGTTATGAAATTCAACAGAGTAATAGTTCTCTGTCTTAGGAACAACTCCCGCGTTTATAGCTAAGGCCGAATCTTCTCTTAGGCTGGGTAAAAATGCGTACGAAAAGAACTTGTCCGAATCTGCCACAGTTTGCCAAAACTCCAATTCCTGAAGATCTAACCGTTGGATTTGGTCCGTTCACGTGTCAATACGTAGCTAAGACGTCAAACTGTCTTCCTACCAAGTTTCATTGTAATCCTACGGTTCAATCGTATTCTACGGGTTTCCAAAGTTTCTGCCCGAGTAGAGGGAAGTTGTTGAAACAGCGATTCGGACAGCCTTAGTGTTTCAGTCATAACTTTTTACACCGAACTCCGTTTGAGTCGAATTATATATCAAAACGTAGGGAATTTGAAGAGCTACAACTTTGTAGTTTTACACTTTTCCTAATTTTACCTCTACGTGGCCGGAAAACGCGCGAACAGTATCCAGCAGTGTGTTTCCTGAAGCCAGTCCGTGTACACTCGTTTTCGGTGTCGAGAGATGTTTTTCTCACATTCTATCGATCCGTAAACTGATCGGTCCGTACAATCAACTTAATATAATGTTACCTACAACCCTTACTCCCTAAATCAAGGATCGGGTCAAGATTTTACAAAAATCATCATACAGAAGGTTAAAGTAAGTTTACCGAAATCCTACCTTAATTCCTGCAGATTAAGCGCGTGGATGAACGATCCGCACCGTTAGAAACGTCTGGAACCCGTCAATTACCCTAGGCTGAAAAGGGCGTTACTAGCGTGTGACCCGAGAGGGTCGATCTTGAGATGAAAGAGCACGTAGATACTTGAGAGGGAGAGAAGGAGGTGATAATTTTGGGAGAGGGAGAGAGGTATGCTCCTTTCGTTGGAAGGAGGGGAATGATCTGATTATATGGAGAAAGAAAGAAACAAAGGGGGAACATTTGTATGTGGAAAGGAAAAGAGAAAAGGAAAAGAGAAAAGAAAAGAAGACATTATGGAGGAGAAAAGAGAAAAGAGAAAAGCAAAAGAAGAAAGAAGTGGTTAGGCAACAATTGAGTTGTCTGAGCATGATCTCCTTCATGGGGTCATGAGGCACTCTCTAATAGCAGTGTAAAATCGAGCCCCACTCAGTTGCGCTGTCCGGGTTTCGTTCTCAGAAAAATACCCAAAATTCACCAAACGACTAAAATAATATTTCAAACGTCAACATATAGAAATACTACCATATTATATATTTAGAAAATATGTAACACATCATGTTTATGCAAGCGCAATACTAATAAAAAATGCGGGTCCTTACAGATAGTCATGTATGTAATCATCCCTTTCTTGAAAATAGAGGCCGGGACGCACGCAATGTTTGTGCAAGTCGGACTTTGACTAAAAAATATGCACAAAAGTATCCGGCATATCATTTGATCGTGAGTGCATTGTATACTCTTTTTTATTGTTATTTATTTATAGTATTTTAGATACTCCGTATTTAAGCAATAAATTGTGACGAATTGCACATAATCAATAATAAATTATAATGCTAATGCCGTCGTCGCCTCCGATTTTTCCACGATGGAATACTTGAGTACTCTTCATCAAATTTTGTGCTAGCTAGACGTCGACGTTGTTCTAATCTGTGGACAACTCGATCAGTGGTAATATTTTGGAGTCGCAATTGCTCTCCACGCCTATTCCTTTCTCTTTGCTGCACATGGGCATTTCTGGTTAGACTTTGTCGGTGCCTTTTTGTTGTCGCACACGGTTTTCTCGTCTTACTTGTTGGATCGATTCAGTTGATTGATTGTCACCACTTTGGAGATCAGTTGGTTGTTGATTATTTGAATCCGTGAACTTTCAATTGGATGTGAAATAATGTAAAAGCAAATAGATAAAAAAGCACGAAAAAAAAAAGTAATTTGAGAAGGTAAATTTGATGTAAGATCATGTAAAAGCAAATTGATGAAAAACATGAAAAAAATATGTCATCAGAGAAGGTAAAAATTATTAGGGTAATTTTATGATCCTACCAGTTCACCCAACAATGAGAACTTGTTTTATTTCAAAATTAACAGTACAATTCAAGATCAACACACTTCAGTTAGAAATTACAGGGAATTGAGATAGTAGTGACGGAAAAAGTAGTGTTATTAACTTCTTTTTTGGTCGATTAGGAAAAAAAAAGAAAAGAGAATAGGTACAGAGTAAAAGAAGGGAATAAAAGGTTATTTACCTTTACAACCTACTCTTTTGTGGTAGTTACGTTTTTTCATGTGTCGAGAAACTATAAAAAAAATAAGTTTGTAGGGGTACGAGTGTTAAACACTTTTATGACATGGTTTCAAAAAAGGGACACCAAGTACTGGTGCTCCCCCTTTATATATTAGATTAGAATAGATACTGCTAATGGCGTTTTTCATTTACATGCATTAACCCATCTATAACTCTTATTGAAACTGATGTAGAGAGTACAGGTCCTCTGATTTTTATTTGGGTTTGTTTTATTTTGTGAACATAGATTCCCCATATTGTGCTTGTGTTCTGTTTTTAGGAACCATTGTATATCTGTAGTGGCATATTCTATTTTTCCTTTTATGCTATGTCAAATGTACTATCAATCCACCGACTAAAAATTGTGAAAATTATTAGAAATTTAATGTACCATATATACGTCTAGTGAACAAACGTAATTGCAAAATAAAAATAAAAATTGAAGTATCTATTAGCATTGTCCTGCGCACATGTCAATTTACATAAAGTTAGCAAGAAATAACAATTTGTTTTTGTAAAATCCTAGGTTGGCAAACTGAAAATTTGATAAGATGCAAGACCCTAAAATCACAACAGGTAACTAGATTCCAATGGCTCAGACTTGTTTGGACCCGGTTAGCTGCTGTGATTTGAGGGGTACACTTGTTGGTTTATTGTTAAGAAATTGTGTTGTGGTCAGAATGTCGAATTTCTTTTTTTGGGTTAATGAATGAAAGCTGTAGAAACCATGAGTGTAAACATGAAAGAGGGCATGCTTAATTTCTTTTTGCCTTGACCTATTATTGATGGAAAAGCTTGTTGATTTACACAGAAAGCTAGCACTATTATATAATTATGTGATGGGACGACATTTTTTGTTCATTGCTCATGGATTATAGCGCTCTTCGGTTGCAGGATAAGCATTCCCGGCCGTTTGAATTGGGAGCGCCTTCGTTTGATGCCTGGTAAAGTTTTGCTATGATGGCTACTTCATTTCTTGTTTTTGTAGAGGTTTCACTACAGGAAATTATAAGTCTACTGGCATTTCAAAAACGGCGTGAAAAGCCCGACAAACGCGGGCGATGCTTGCAAAAACGTTTTACTGCCGCCGCCGGGACATGGCCGTCGGCAGAGGTGGAAGACGTTTTCTAAAGCGTCGGTGCTCCTTAATCTAGCCGTTAGATTCTGCCGCTTCATTTTCCGTTTGATGATGTCACTCTGACATCCTAACCCAACGTTTTTCTTTTAAAGCGCCTTTTTAAAAAAAAATATATATATTAAATATCAGTTTATAATCATGTTCTTTGTTCTTTTATCAAAGTTGTCATGCTACTAAAATATTGGCCCCATTACTATTTTTGCATTATATTCTCAATGAAAAGCCATCAACAATTGAATCCCAAGATACCAAAGGGAATTAAATTGCTCTAATTCTATTACAAAATAGTCACTCTGAAAGTTTTTCATTAGGAAAAAAAAAAAAAAAAGAACTAACAATCAAATGCAACAAAATCACGTTCATATCCATATTAGGCCGAGAATATTAAATGCATAATTCCTCATTGGCAGCTAAGTAGAGAATAAGAACCCAAATAAGGCTGACCTCCATGTTCACAAATAACCTGCACAATGAAAAGTTGAAAAACACCCAAAACCATATGGTAACTTCATCTATTTGTTCACAAATTTGTTCACTTTTACTCGTGTGTTCTCATAACTTCATCTATTTGTCATTGTTATGCAGTTTTATTTGCATGTTATCATGGGGTTAAATTTTGGGTGATTGTATATTTTACCCGAGGTCTTATTTACTTTTGAAGCAAGAGCTCCAATAATGTCTTTAACATGTATACATGGGCCCAAAATGTTCTTCTTTCCTCTCAAACCCTTTCAAGGAAGCAGTTATCTTATTCATGAGTTTTCCTTAGGCAATCCTTTGCACATCCGATTATCTTAAGCATTCTTTTGCACATCCTGTATTTCTTTGTTTTAGTTCTTTGTGTGATAGGTATCTCTCCAGGTTTGTTGGCCCAAATAGCAGCACAGGTTAGTTCTTAGGCAATCCTCTGCACATCCGATTTTCTTAGGCATGCACATCCTATATTTCTTTGTTTTAGTTCTTTGTGTGATAGGTATCTCTCCAAGTTTGTTGGCCCAAATAGCGACACAATGTGTAATTAAAAAAAAAACCTAAATACAAGATAGAATAAGAAGCCACATTTAATTGAGCAAAATCAAACAAAACATAGAGAGCACACTACCGATGAACGAAAATGCCAAAAACCTGGGCCCTGTTCGTTTCTCAGTTTAGTTTTAGTTTTAGTTTTGATGACATCATCATTTTCCTCATTTCTCTTTCTATCTCTCTCCACTCATTACACCTGATGACATCATCAAAACTAGGGGTGAGCAGAAAATCCGTCAAACCGTGAATCCAATCCAAACCAATCCAAACCGATTGGTTTGGTTCGGTTTTTTAGTAGCGTGGTTTGGTCCTGGTTTAAAAAAATTAGAATCCATAGTCAATGGTCTGGTTTGTGGATTTACGTTCATGGTTCCGGTTCCAATCCGATCCGAACCATGCATATTATGTATTTTATATATATATATATATGCCATAGTCAACAAACTTCCAAATTTAATTTATTCATTATTCCTTCTCTGACAAGATTTTACTTTGCCTAGAATTCACAACTTATTCCCCTAATTCCAATACACCAATAGTGGTTTAGTCATAGCAAATAAATTCGGTGATGAAATTCTCCCTTCGAATTTTGATCCCACAGCATGTTTCTATTTTTCCAAATTTCTATACATAATTCAGTCATGCCTATTCTTATTCCTTGATTTCCTTCATTACCATGATTAATTACCCTAAATTTCTATGTGTGAGAACCTATTCGTATTCTATATAAACCTAACGTAGTAAACCTAAATTTTAAGTACTCTAAATAGTTTACGGAAATAATATCTCAATTTTAAGCAAACCGTGGTTCGAAACCGAATCCGAACCGTAGTTTAATGGTTTGGATTGGTTTGGTTCTATGCCTTTTGTGGGTTGGTTTGGTTCTTCAAATTCATAATCCGTAGATAGTGGTTTGGTTCTTGGTTTACTACAAAACCGAACCAATCCGGTCCATGCTCACCCCTAATCAAAACTAAACTAAATTATCTAACCAAACACAGCCCTTATGATTCTATAATTTGAACCAATCGATTTATCATGCAATTGCTATATCGAAATATGGCATTTAATGGTAGATCGAATTACTCATGTAGTTGTGGTATGACAAACATAAAATAAACGAGTAGCGTAAAAAGAAATTAAACACAATGATTTATCGTGGTTTGGTCTGCAATTTCGTGGCTTCGTCCATTCCCGAGTGTCTAACTCGAGATTTGTTGCACTATCTCCAGTTGTAACAATTCTTCTAGCATCGCGGGTGATAGAAAACCTTTACAACGTGTGATTTATCCCCAATCACTCCACTTTTTTTAACTTTATGGTAAGGGATGTTTGGGAGCCTCTCTTTTTGACTTTGTGCATCTTGCGTTTTGCATTTTTGACTTTTGGAATTATGGACAGAATGTACTATTAAATTTGTAAAGTATTTGAGAAATATGAGCTGAATGCATTTAATAATAGGAGTATGTTTTCAGCTTGGAGTTCCTTGGTCCGTTTCAGAAAAAGGCATAGACCTATGGTTTCGTGGAGTTCTAGGTTGTTAAAGGCTTTGGTCTGTTTTTGTTCTTTTTCTAAGAAATTATTTACCAAAAGAAAAATTATTAAACTAGCCTAGCTGAATCCGTAATCAAAATGGTTGTAAATTGACAATTTCATTTCATATATTAGTGTTATACAGTAGTAACCTATGATTCGAAAGGGAAGGAGAAAAGCTAGTATTTACCCATTTTGCTGTTCCTTCTTGTCCTCTTCAGTTACCACACAGAGAACAAATGTTTTAACAACCTACATGAGAAAGGATATTGAATTGGTGAATAAGCCTCTAACTGATATTATTCGGATAAGAAATATGATGCATAGCAATTAAGCTTACATTAATATCTAGGTTTCTACTCGTACCTTTAGCATTATCTCTATAATCATCTCATGAATTCATGGTATTGATGCATTGATAACTAGTTGATGGGTTCTCCAATTTGCAGCAAGAGTTTTAATTGCAGTGACTTCCAGTTAGACTTGAAATGAGGCAATGATCACCAGTACGACGCTTGTAGTTTGTCTTGTTAGTTTTTATCTGCTTGTCTATAAGAAGACGAATAGCCTACCTTATGCATCTCTTTTGCTAGTGTTTCAATGCATTTCACCTCTCACCTCTGAAGAACAACGATGCGATTGTTGATTGACTTGCCTGTCCTCCCCTTTTTTAGTTGGTTCAGACATAGTCCTCAATCCATGTTGTTTAGTTGTAGGAGACATACATGTAAATTCTTTCCAAAATTGGTGGAGTGTCCGTGTTATTACACAATTGCTCTGCATCGTGCACGGTGGCGGTGGCAGTGGAGGAGAGTGGTGAAGGGGACGGAGAGAGTTGTGGTGGCTGTGATCGGTGGGGGATGTGTTTGTCATCGTAGGGGTTTGTAGTGGTGGTTGAGTTAGGTCGGTTAGAGGAGTGAAGGAAGGGGAAAGGATCCATTTAAGGAGATTAAAGATATGTTCATGGCCAATCTAGTCAACGTAGCAAATGAAAGGAATATATTTTGTTTTTTATATTTGTTGTTTATTTTTTAGTTTGATGAATGCAAGTTCGTTCGCGTTTTTTCAATCACCAAAACTGTCTCCCTCATGCGGAAGTATTGTTCTTAATTCTTTCAGAATGCCGCGTCAAAGAGGCTTTTGCTGGACGAGAAAAGATAGGTCTAAGTTGCCTAAGGTTGTGTAGCAAGGAAAGTGTGGTATGATTGCCATCTTTAAGTTCTGTTATTATTTTTTATTTTTTTACTTTTCCAGTTTGCAACGGAAAATATTTTCCGATGTAATAGGATCTTGTTCCATGATTTCATCTGTAAATTGCTGTGATGCTATGCTTGCTATCCAAGATGGTTGTGCTCCTCGTGGATTTTCATATCAAGAATTGGTGAACAAGATGCCGGTTCTCATTCCTGAAGAGTGTGTAGAAATTGTAGACGAAGCTGGCTGCAAAGAGGCTTCGCTCGAAGGCTGCTTTAGTTATATGATCAAGGTGCCGTAAACACTTCGAGACACCCGTTAATGTGAGTACTATTCGTTTTTTTTTTTTTTTTTATGCTTCCATAGGTCTCTCATTATCCTCAGCCAACAAAGTTGCTTCTTGAATTGGACTAGCTAGTATAACATGCACTTGTGGAACCGGTAAGCAAATGGTCAATTCAACAAGAGAAGAAGTCTTTTTCTATCAGGTTAAACTAAAATTTTTCTTAACAAATAATACATAAATTAATTCTCAATTAGGGAGCACACGGATACAACTATGGCTCCAAGTTCCAGGTAACCCTTCCCAAGAGGCATTTTACATCATTGACAATCCAATGTGATAGATTTGCAAAAACACCACTTACCCATAGTTCCAAAATGAGTAAACATAATACATCAATTCAAAACCTTGACCCAAGGAGAATAATGGGACTCTGATACAATCATTCGAAAGTATGGTATGTTTGTGTAGAAAATACCATTAAACCATGGAAATGAATATGCTAGTCACAAACAAATGATTTTGGCCAAAAGCGGGATACAAATACTTCAGCTATTTTATACCCTTGTTTCCTTGTTTTCAAGATGCTCCTTACAGGTCAATCGTTGAGCTCAAGTTGAGCCACAGAAAACTGCCATTGGCTTGCCTACATCATCAATAGTCTATAAACTCACATAGGAAAATGATAACAACATAAACTTGGACGTGGTGATACTGCTATTGATGTAGAAAAGTTAGTTGACAAAATACTAAATAGACTAAATAACTTGGAAGTAGCTTGACCTTGCGAATAGACAACCTATTTTCTTTCTTGATTTGGTATTTACGCTCTACCGTTTCAAAGGTGATGTCTAACACTATTTTCTTTCTTGATATGATATTTACGCTATACTAGTTCAATGGTGATGTCTGTCACTGGTGTATGTTTATCCCCACAAAGGAAGAATGACATAAACATTAACTGAACATGTACATTTTCAGTAATGCTTGGTATAGTCCATTTTAAAAACCTTAGGGACCGATGACGTTTGTAGCATTATATGTTGTAGAAGAATTTATCAATTATTAAAAGACATTTACCAAACTACACTATGAATTTACTATTAAAATTTACAATTTTATCACTAAAATTTATCGAGCTTCATTTACCAAATTTGCCATAGTTTGTCATTTGTCCATCTGAATTTAATACTTGATAAACTAAAACAACTTACCAATTGCACCTGATCGTCAAGAAGATCCTTTATAGACAAGGTTTTAAACTTCGAGTTCATGGTTAGAAGACTTCATTTAATGAATCTAAGACTTACATCCAGGTTATTTGCCTCTACTATGTTGGTGTGCTAGCATAGCCAATAGTTTTCAGTTTAATACGGCAGAACACAGTTTCAAACTACATAACGATAAGTGTTACACATTTTATGTTACCTGAAGTGCTACAACACAACCTTTCACCTTCACGTGCTTCGATGGTGTTACTTGATTGAAGTTAGTAGATCGTTTGCAATGGCACCACAACAATTATAGCTCATTGTTTTTATAAAGTATTCTATGTGTGCTAAGTATACCCATCTATGGTATGGTCGTGGCATGTGGGAAGAACACGGCGTAGTATATGTATAAACATAGAAATCTTGCAACATCATTGACATCATCTTTCTCGTCTTGCTCCAATAATCGTTTCCAACAAATTTTTAACATTTGCTGTCGTCAAACGGCCATCTAGAGCCCTTCTTTCTACTATCTCCACATCTTCTTTGATACGTACTTCATGCTAAGTAATTCTCTTCCTGATGAAATTCCAAATGTCCGACCAATGTCAGAACTTGTCAGCTCAACATATTTCCCTTCAAGCTGGAACTTCTGTTTTATAGGGTCATAAGCTTCTATTTTTTTTGACTATCAATCCGTCATTTTTCCGACATTGTTTCGATGTGAATCGATTTTCAATAATCGCATCAAATAATCTTCAAAACGGTGTAGTTTTTAACACCTTTTTGTGGCATTCCCTTAGCTGCAATGCCTTCGCATATTTCAGTATCGCAAGTAGATTATTGCGGTAGGACACTTCTGCCTTGCTTGACTTTTTTTGCTCCATCGGCACCGATGGAGCAAAAGAAGTCAAGCAAGGCAAAGTTGTACCCTTTTGGAGATTATATGATTTGATCGTTGAAAATCGGTTCACATCGTAACAAATGTCAAAAAAAAAGACGAATTGATAGTCAAAATAATAAAAGCTTATAACCCTATAAAACAGAAGTTCTAGCTTGAAGGGAAATATTTTGAGCTGACAAGTTTTGACATTGGTCGGATATTTGGGATTTCATCAGGTAGCGAATTACTTAGCATGAAGTACATATCAAAGGAAGAGGTGAATATGGTAGACAGAAGGGCTCTAGATGGTCGTTTGACGTCACCAAGTGTTAAAAACTTTGTTGGAGACTTTATTGGGGCAAGACGAGAAAGATGATGTTGCAAGATTTCTATGTCTATACGTATGCCATGTCATGTTCTTCCCACATGCCAAGACCATACCATGCGTGTACTTAACATGCGTAGAAGACTGAATAAAAGCAATGAGCTATGATTGGCATGGTGCCATTGCAAACGATCTACTGACTTCAATTAGGAAACACTATCGGAAGCCCATGAAGGTGAAAGGTTGTGTTGTGGCACTTTAGGTAATGTAAAATGTGTAATACTTATCGTTAAGTAGTTCAAAATTGTGTTCTGCCGTATTAAACTGAAAAATATTGGCAGCGCACACAAACATAGTGGAGGCAAATAATCTGGATGTAAGTCTTGGATTCATTAGATAGAGACTTCGAACCATGATATCGAACTTTAAGACCTTGTCTTTAAAGGATCTTCTTGACGATCAGGTGCAGTTGGTATGTTGTTTTGTTTGTTTATTTGATGAATTTTTAGTTTATCAAATGTTGAATTCAGTTGGATACATGATAAATTGTGGCAAATTTGAAAAATGAAGTTTGATAAATTTTAGTGGTAAAATTGCTAATTTCAATGGTAAATTCATAGTGTAGTTTGGTAGATGTTTTTTGATAATTGATAAATTCTTCTACAACATCTAATACTACGAACATCGTCGATCCCCGTGGTTTTTAAAATGGAGGATAGTAGGTATTACTGTAAAATGTACATGTTCAGTTAATGTTCATGTCTTGTTTCCTTTGTGAGGATAAACCTACACCATTGTCAGACATCATCTTTGAAACGGCAGAGCGTAAATATCAAATGAAGAAAAAAAAAATAGTGTTAGACATCATTTTTGAAATGGTAGAGCTTAAATTTCAAATTAAGAAAGAAAATAGGTTGTCTATCGGCAAGGTCAAGGTACATTCAAGTTGTTTAGTCTTTTTAGTAACTTTTCTACGTCAATAGCAATATCACTAGATTTAAGTTTATGCAGTTATCTTTTCCTATGTGAGTTTATAGACTATTGACTATGTTGGCGAGCCATTGGTGGTTTTTCTCCAGGAATTTAGACCGTACATTTAGATTTTAGGCACTTTCATAGGGTAACCCATGGTTTAGGTTTAGGCACTTTCATAGGGTACCCTAAGGTTTAGGTTTTAGGGTGCACTTTCCTATTATAGGGTTTTAGTGGTATAGACACTTTCATAGGGTACCCTAGGGATTAGACACTTTCATACGATACCTTAAAATTTAGGTTTGGGGTTTTAAAATTAAAAGTACGAGAGAGAGAGAGAGAGAGAGAGAGAGAGAGAGAGAGAGAGAGAGAGAGAGGATGAGATGGCACATAGGCGGTTGTGTTTCATGTTCCACATGGGGTGTAGTTAATGGTTCTTTTTAACTTTTTTGGTAGAGTGCTTGGGAAAGAGGCCTCCTTTTTTGGACCGGCCGGTACTTTACTCTGTGTAGGAGTAGATTATGAACATGTAAATGGCATTTTGGTTGGTGAAAAGAGAATGCAAGGGATAAATACTTGAAATTAGCGATCGGAAATTCCTCTTTCGAATTTAAAGTCTTACAGCATTTGTAACCTTGGTTAGAATTTTGGGAAGTCAAAAATTTGTTGAAGCATGCTTGAAAATTTGACCACCATAAATTTCCCCCACTCGAGAAAAAGTGTCAAATATTTGTAGTTTAATTGTGTATTTTTTTATTCCATCTTTAACCTCCTTTGGTCTAATTTTAAAAATACTGGAGAGAATTGTATTGCAAAACAAAAATTTGAGAGAAAATTTGCTTTGCTTAACCTCAAAATTGAAGCCTGACGATTAATGTCCAATTATTGTAACATTTGACACCTTTCTTGACCACTCCCTTGCAAATAAATGGAGAGCACATTTTAGGCCATTGGATTGTCAAGAATTCAAAACCAAATTCACCCAAGGTTGGTTCACTGCACTCTAAAATATATTGTCTTTTATGGAGCATCCACTAAAAATTAGGAGTACAAAGCTCGGGTGTGTGCAACATCTCTAGCATCATCTAATATTCGAGTACGAATACAATTAGGAATGGAAACGAAAAGAATGAAATACTGCCGAATGATCGAGCTTCACGTGCGATCATTGTTAGATTTATCCCAAAACAAAACCCTAATTTCTTGTCTCAATCCATGGCATATGTAAGTAAATTAAACAAAACACATACCTGTTAGAGAGGAAGAAGTCATAATCTAGAAGTGTAGTAGCAAGCTTCTACTTGATGTTGATCAACTAGTTTGATGGTTGGAAAACCCACTTGAAAAACAAAGTGCTTCTTCTGTGGAGAAAAAGGAAGAGATGAGAGGTAGCTACTACCCTCTCCCCTGATTTTTCTAGAGTGAGTGAGTTGGTGGGCCAAACACTCATATATATATATAGGAGGAGAGTAGAATCTCCTCAAGTGCCCAATAAATTTGGCCCAGTCCATTATGGGTCCAAATAACAAAATAACACTAGTCCACACTTAGCAAAATACATACTAATAAAATTAGGTGCATCAAAATGACCCATTACAAAAAGGATGATCATTAATCTAATGGGTCTACAGAAATACTCTGATAAATTTGATAGTCGAACTAATCCGGAACTTTTAATATAAATGAATATGCTAGTCCACAAAATATGGAATAAATTTAACATTCTCCCACTTGGACTGCATATGTCATTGTGCAACAAAAGTGCTAATAACGATATAAGCAAACATGTATCCGGATTAGCTAATAAGTGGCCACAACATAGACCATAAAATGTGAGTTAGCACCCCAAACGCATTTCAATGTCCATAAAGGGTACATAAGTATTCAGTCATTTAAAAAAATGCATCGGCAGCATGCAAAGCGCACAACAAAAACACTTACGACCAGTGACATAGATGATAGTATGGAAGTGTGGTGTTCATAATTATACAAAAGGTGATAAACACATCAATTTCCATAAGATCCATGTGTCTGCCCAAGACACTAGGCCTACTGAGACTAGGTCAATATGTCTCAGATTACAACCATGCCTACTGAGACTAGAACAAAATGTCTCAAATTTTAGCATCAATAATGCCATAATCAACAAAAAATGCATGCACAACAATATATGACAACAAATCATATTGTGCATACATAAATTCTTGAGAATAGCACAAAAGGTACAATGTCATTAACACATTTAAAATAATACACAGAACTCCCACTAACAGAAGACTCTACCAATCCCCTATGAGCCACATGCTCTTGAAAAACTTTAGGAGTCAGACCTTTAGTTAGTGGATCAGCCAATATTTGTTCTTTGGAAATGTGTTCAACATTTATATACAACGCTATAATTTTCTCTCTAACAAACAAGTATTTTATGTCAATATGTTTGGAGCGTGAAGAACTCCTAGTGTTTCGAGAGAAAGATACTGCGGCAGAATTATCACAAAATATCTTTAGTGGCTTGGAAATGGAATCAACAATTCCTAATTCGGAAATAAAATTCCGAAGCCACAACATGTAGCTCTATAACAAGCTACATACTCTGCCTCCATAGTCGAGGTAGCTGTAAGTGTCTGTCTGACACTTTTCCAAGACACAGCTCCGCGTGCCATCATAAACACATAACCAGAGGTGGATTTTCTGTCATCCACACAACCGGCATAATCAGCATCAGTGTATCCAACCACATTTAGAATACTGGAGTGTCGGTAAGTAAGCACAAATCCTTGGTACCCTGAAGATATCTCAAAACTTTCTTTGCGGCTTTCCAATGATTCAAACCCGGATCATTCAAGTATCTTCCAAGTACACCAACAACATAAGCTATATCATGCTTAATAAATATGATTATATTTATCCATTTGTTAGAAATAATTGTTTTTGATTATGTTTTAACAAAATTGATTTCTGAAAAACAAAGTTAAAACATTTTTTTTACACTGCCATTGGACTTGTCTTGTTTATATTCTCCTTTATAATAAATGGTCCAAATATTTTGGGCTTGCTAAATTCTTATAGGCCCTTGAATTATTTCATTTTTTAACACTTGACACATACATAATATATGTCTTGGTTGTATGGAATCATTTTCCATACAATTGATGTTTTGCTGTGCAAATTTGTGGACCACATAGATTTTAAAAAGGCACTCTTTTTAAATGGACAAAATCCTACTGATGAGTTGGAAGGTTTCAATCCATAAGTCTTTGTATCACTAATTCGATAGTGACATTTTGCTCAAAAATTGAGGCTTTTGTTGTCCATTTCTGACTTTCTTCAAAACTGAAGTTCTCTTTTGTTGACTCTGATGTTCAGCATTTAAGGCAGACGATCGTTGCAAATCATATCACAAGGGATCTGTCGTCCAACATTTATATTTTGAAGATCCAATTTGCTGCCAGAAGATTTGTCTTCAACGAAATTATTCAAACGGTCGAATTTATTCAAGCTATAAAAATGAAGAGCTTCTGATGATAAAAAGATACAGAAGAAACCAAGCAATCTCAGAGCAATTTCAATCAGAGCAATATTCACTTGTGCACTTCATTTTCATACTACTACTTTGAGAGCTTTGTGAGCAAAATTGTGTATCTACTCTTTGAGAGAGATTTATTTTCAAACACAAAAAATTCTTATCAGTGTTGTATTGAGAGTTAGGAAAATTCTCAGTGAGCTACCACAGAACGGGGTTTTGTTCTGTGGGTGATTTTAGAGTTTGGGAGATAAACTCTAGCGGTTCGGCTAACTCCTCGGGAAAGTTAGCGTTGCGGTTGTAAGGTTTAATCGGCACCAGAAGCTGGTTGTTGGATTAGTAAAACAGCGACTCCTTAGGCCAGTGGACTAGGCTGAGCAGTGGACAAAGCTCAGACCGAACCACTATATATCTCTGTGTGATATCTCTCTCCCTTAACTCCTTTATATTTTGTCTGTGCAAATTATTTATTTATTTTCTTTGTCTAGTAATTTTTTAATTGGGCGTTATTGTTAGCAACCCTATTCACCCCCCCTCTAGGTTGCCTTTTTGGGTAACAATTGGTATCAGAGCCTCGGCTCTAATTATTTTTTTTGTGACTTAACAGTCTAAGAGCGATCCATGGCAACCGTTAGCAGTGTATCTAGCTTAGAGGGACAATTGTCACATAGACCTCCTTTGTTTAATGGAACAAATTATAGTTATTGGAAAAATAGAATGAGAATTTTTATCACATCTACTGATTACGAATTGTGGAAAATTATTACCAAAGGTCCTAATATCCCGACTAAAAAGTCCGGAGATCTTACTATTCCTAAGTCAGAAGATGAGTGGGACGAAGCCGAAAAAGCCAAAATTGAAAAGAATGCTAGAGCTATTAACATTCTTTATTGTGCACTAAGTACTGATGAGTATAATAGAATATCTGCTTGTGAAACGGCTCAAGAAATTTGGGATAAATTAGAAATAGCCTATGAAGGGAACAGTCAAGTTAAGCAGTCCAAAATCGATATTCTTGTTCATAGCTATGAGCTTTTTAAAATGCAACCGGATGAATCTGTATCTCAAATGTTTGCTAGATTTACCAATATTACTAATGGTTTGAAATCTCTTGGTAAGTCTTATACTGAATCAGAGATGACAAGGAAGATTCTTAGATCTATGCCAACGAAATGGGATACTACAACTTCCATCATTTTGCAGTCAAAGGACTTCTCAACTTATACAATGGATATGCTTATGGGAACCCTCATAACGGAGGAAATGCATCGCAATATGAATGAGGAGGATGAAAAGAAAAGAAAAGACATTGCTTTAAAAGGAACAACGAGCCAATCAAAGAGCAATGATGATTCAAGCGATGAAAGTGATGATGGAGATATGGCTCTCATCACCAGGAACTTCAAAAAGTTTCTCAAGAGCAAGAATGGTCAGAAAAATAGACGGTTTTCAAGAAAAGATGGGAGCAAGGAAGAAACTAGCAAAAGAGATCCAATCATTTGCTACGAATGCAAGAAGCCCGGTCACATAAAATCCGAATGTCCTCAAGCAAAAAAATATTCCAAGAAAGACAAAAGAAAAGCTATGTTAGCGGCTTGGGACAACAGTGATGATAGCAGCTCTGACAGTGAAAATGAGAGACAAGAAGTTGCAAATCTGTGCTTTATGGCAAAAGAAGAAAGTGAGGTATATCATGATCCCTCTTCTCTATCTTTTGATGAATTATTAGATGCTTTTAAAAGTTTGCAACATAATTTTGAAAAAGTTAGTTCTAAAAATATTAGTCTTAAGAAACTTGCAAAAGATCTTTCAAAAGAGTTGGAAGATTTGATTGAAGAGAAAAACATTTTAGAAGAAGAAAATGAGAATTTGAAAAAGATGTCTGATATTGATTCTCTGCATGAACAAATTAGAGATTTGATTAAAGAGAAAAATCTTTTGAAAGAAGAAAATGATGAGTTAAGGAAAAAGTCTAATATTGATTCATTGCATAAACAAATTCATGATTTGACTGAGTCTCTTTCAAAATTCACCAATGGAAAAGAAGGTTTGGATTTACTTCTTGGAAAACAAAGATGCTCTTTTCATAAAACTGGAATTGGCTATAACCCAAACCAGCACAAAAATTTTTATAAGAATTTTTTTGAGAAAAATCGTTCATCCAGACATTATAATCTCACATGTCATTATTGTGGTAAATTAGGACATATTTCACCCTCTTGTCCTATGAAGGGACATTTATCTGGTTATGTCAACAAGACTTGGGTTCAAAAGAACCAAACTTATACTGCTCGAGCTAACCCTCATGGACCCAAGATGATTTGGGTACCAAAAATCAAGTCTTGACTTGCTATTGTAGGTATGCCTCAAGTCCACATCAACTGCAGGAAAATGGTACCTCGATAGTGGATGTTCACGGCATATGACGGGAAATGAGAAAGCTTTCAACTCTCTAACCCCAAAAGATGGAGGATTTGTTACTTTTGGTGATAATAGCAAAGGAAAAATCATTGGTATAGGTAACATCGGTAAAACCCCCTTTCCAATCATAGAAGATGTTTTACTTGTTGATGGTTTAAAACATAATCTTCTAAGTATCAGTCAACTTTGTGATAAGGGTAACCGAGTTATTTTTGAAAAATCTGAATGCATTATTGAGAACATAGAAAACAACAAGGTACTTTTTGTTGGCCAGAGACTTGAAAATGTTTATATTTTCAGTTTAACTGATTTAAGCAAACATGGTATAAAATGTTTTTCAGCAATGAGTGATAATAGTTGGCTATGGCATAGACGCCTTGGACATGCACACATGGATGCAATTTCAAAACTTTCTAGAAAAGAATTAGTTGTTGGTCTTCCAAAAATCAAATTTGAAAAAGATAGACTATGTGATGCTTGCCAACAAGGTAAACAAACTAAAGTTTCTTTTAAATCCAAAAATGTTATTTCTACTACAAGGCCATTACAACTATTACACATGAATTTATTTGGTCCTACCAGAACACCGAGTCTTGGAGGCAGATACTATTGTCTTGTTGTTGTTGATGATTTCTCTAGATTTACATGGGTTATGTTCCTAGCTCATAAGGACGAGGCTTTTCCATCATTTACTAAACTTTGTAGAAAAGTTCAAAATGAAAAAGGTTTTGTTATTTCAAACATTCGTACCGATCATGGTAGAGAACTTGAAAATTCTTTGTTTGAAAAATATTGTGATGATCATGGTATAGATCACAACTTTTCTGCACCTCGCACGCCTCAACAAAATGGGGTAGTTGAGAGGAAAAATAGAACTCTTGAAGAAATGGCAAGAACAATGCTTTGCGAAAACTCTCTACCGAAATATTTTTGGGCAGAAGCTGTCAATACCGCTTGCTATGTTTTAAATTGGGTCCTGATTAGACCCATCCTCAAAAAGACACCATATGAGTTGTGGAATGGTAGAAAACCCAACATTGGTTACTTTCATGCTTTTGGATGTAAATGTTTTGTTTTAAACAATGGAAAAGATCATTTGGGAAAATTTGATTCAAAATCCGATGAAGGAATTTTTATTGGTTATTCTATTTCTAGCAAAGCATATAGAGTCTACAATAAACGTACTCAATTTGTCGAAGAATCTATTCATGTTTCTTTTGATGAATCTAACCCATCTATTCCCAAGATTATTATTAATGATGATGATGAGGTAGATATCATTAAGGGAGTGCAAGATTTGTCTATTACTAAGGAAAATGGCGAAAGCCAACATGAGAGCACTCAATTAAGGGATGACGTGGTTCTCGATCAACCACAAAATCCTGTCAGCAATCAAGATCTACCAAAAGAATGGAGATTCGTGCAAAATCATCCAAAGGACTTAATTATTGGAGATCTTTCGAAAGGTATATCTACTCGATCTTCTCTTAAGAATATTTGCGGTAATTTAGCTTTTGTTTCTCAAATTGAGCCTAAAAATTTTTTAGAAGCTGAGAATGATGAAAATTGGATTTTAGCTATGCAAGAAGAATTGAGTCAATTTGAAAGAAATAAAGTTTGGAATTTAGTGCCTAGGCCTCACAATCACACCATTATTGGTACTAAATGGGTTTTTCGAAACAAATTGGATGAATCGGGAAACATTGTTAGAAATAAAGCTAGATTAGTTGCACAAGGCTATAATCAAGAAGAAGGCATTGATTTTGATGAGACATTTGCTCCTGTTGCTAGATTAGAAGCTATTCGCATGTTGCTTGCATTTGCATGTTTTAAAGATTTCAAACTTTTTCAAATGGATGTAAAAAGTGCTTTTCTAAATGGTTTTATTTCAGAAGAAGTTTATGTAGCGCAACCTCCTGGTTTTGAAAATCATGAATTTTCTGATCATGTTTTTAAACTTTCAAAAGCACTTTATGGTTTGAAACAAGCACTACGTGCATGGTATGATAGACTTAGCACTTTTTTACTTGAAAATGGTTTTTCTAGAGGGAAATTAGATACTACTCTTTTCATAAAAATTGAAAATCATGACATGCTTATTGTTCAAATCTATGTTGATGATATTATTTTCGGTGCTACTAATGAAAAACTTTGCAAAGAGTTTGCTAAGTGTATGCAAGGTGAGTTTGAAATGAGCATGATGGGAGAACTCAATTTCTTCCTTGGGCTTCAAATCAAACAATCAAAGGATGGGATCTTCATCAATCAAGCAAAGTATACAAGAGAACTTCTCAAAAGGTTCAAGATGGAAGAATCTAAAATCATGAAGACTCCAATGAGCCCAACCACTAAACTCGACAAAGATGAAAATGGTAAATCAGTAGATACTAAAATGTATCGAGGTATGATCGGATCACTTCTTTATCTTACTGCTAGTAGACCCGATATCATGTTTAGTGTTTGCTTATGTGCTCGTTTTCAATCTAATCCAAAGGAATCACATTTAGTAGCTGTCAAACGTATTTTTAGATATCTTGCTAGAACTCCTAATTTAGGGTTATTTTATCCTAGAAATACTTCTTTTGACTTAATTGGTTTTTCGGATGCTGATTATGCCGGTAGTAAAACTGATCGTAAGAGCACTAGTGGCACTTGTCAATTTCTTGGAAATTCGTTAGTGTCTTGGTTTAGCAAAAAGCAAAATTCAGTTGCTTTATCGACTGCCGAAGCTGAATACATAGCTGCTGGTAGTTGTTGTGCTCAATTATTATGGATCAAACAGCAAATGGAAGATTTCAATTTACATTATGATCATATTCCAATTCGATGTGATAACACAAGTGCGATTAATTTAACGAAAAATCCCATTCAACATTCCCGAACAAAACATATTGAAATTAGACATCATTTTATTCGTGACCATGTTCAAAAAGGGGATATTGTTCTTGATTTTGTTAGCACCGACAAGCAATTGGCAGACATTTTTACAAAACCCCTTATCGAAGAACAGTTTTGTTTTATCCGAAGAGAACTCGGGATGTGTAATCCATTTTAGATATCTTTTGGGGGATTTCTAGTTAAATCAATCATTAGTTGTTTCATCATTTTCAAATCGGAGTAGTTACATTATAATGTTTAAGAAAATCTTACTCCAAGCATATTTCAATATCTTGATTTGATTGATGGATTATTTTTGGGGCGTCCTGCGGACATAGCAATAAATACTCGGACACAATTTTCTTCCTTCTTATTTGTCCTATCCGGCGCGGCCTTCACTCCTTTCAAAAATTCAAATTTCAAAATTTCTCTTCCTTCTTCTACACACTTCTTCATTATCTATAAATTCACCCACACTATCTCCTTCTCATCATCCTCATCTCACTCTCGGTCTCAATCCGCTCAAAATCTTCTTCATATATCTTTTCATATCGAGCAAATGTGCCACATCCCATACAAATTTCCATTCGAGTCTTGGGAACAATATATAGAGCGCACAAATACGGAGTCATTTATCCAGTTACTATGGGTGCTACTTTTCATTTCCCTTATTCTTTGCGGATTATTTTCAATGAGGTGGTGCTTGACACCTAGCTTTGTTGTAGTTAGCGTCGCCCCAAGCGTAGGGCTAGGTCGTCGAAAGCATAGTAACCCGGCAAGACCGGGGTCGATTTCCACAGGGACCAAATGCAACCGGCATGAAGTTTGACTTGCGGTGAGAATTTGGGCTTTAAGACAGCCAACTTTTGGTTTGGTTTGTTTGGTAGAATCTCTCTCTACCTCTAAATAACTAAAAATGAAAGTTTTGCAAACTTAAACTAAAGGCAAAGTCAAGGGGTTCAAAACACCCATGACTTGGATTACATTGTTCTTCTTAAGATTACTCGGTTAAACCACGTAGTCAAACATGTTTAACCGGAAGATTTAACATTATAGCACATTTGGATTCTAGAAAATGGGTTTGATCAAGAGTAGGGTTCATTGAGGCATTTTTACAAACACTTAGAATGCCATAGCTCTAAGCATCATGTGTGGCAAGTAGTCAAGCCCTTGCCTACACAAGATCAAAGAGGTTAACAAGACTAAATTTTGATACATAAAATCGAACCCTATTCTTAAACAAACAACTTTTAATGCTCATTTTGAGAGAAGAACAAAAATAACCCAAGTCACGGGGTGCTAATCACCCCATGACCAAGCCTTGCTACACTACTCACACATACTCAAAGGAGAAATGGAAATACTACGTAGAAATACCAAGAAAACGTGAAACATAACGAAAATGAAAATAAAATACGGATTTATAAAGCTTAGAGAAGTGCTTACAACATTAATGAAGGAGAAAACCTTGGTTCTTGAAGATTGAAGACTAATTTCTAGAGAGAAGGTGGAGAGAATGAGTGAGGAAGAAGAAGGGAGGTAGAGAGAGAAAGTGAAAATGTAGAATACCCTAATAATCTGATGTTGGGTGTCTTTTATAGCCCCCAAAAATGTGTACAAAAGGTCCAAAATGCCCCCAAGATCAAAGCTTGGTCGGGTGCAAAATTTTGCTGAAAAACCCAGGTCCTATCGATAGGACTTATCCTCCTATCGATAGGAGAACTCCTTTGCTTACGGATGGCCAATCTGATCCTTCTCCTATCGATAGGACTGATTCTCCTATCGATAGGACTTCACTGCTTCCACAAAAATGGCCAGACTGATCATTGTCCTATCGATAGGGCCAATTCTCCTATCGATAGGAGTTGCTTTGTAAAAATTGATGGCCAATCTGATCCTTCTCCTATCGATAGGGCCAATTCTCCTATCGATAGGAGTTGCTTGGTAGAAAATGATGGCCAATCTGATCCCTCTCCTATCGATAGGGCCAATTCTCCTATCGATAGGAGTTGCTTGAAAAATGATCTTCGCCCGTACGTTCTCAACTTGACTTGGGCCTTTGCTCGGGCATACTTGGCCTTCTTCCATGACTTTTCTCGTGAATTTCTCGGCACCGTAGCGGCGTGCCACGTGGCCTAGGGCCTTGGGTCACGGATTGACTCGTGTTCGAGCCATGGCACCAAAAAGGTGCTTTATTCTTCCGAAAACCTGTGAATGACAAAAACACAACCTACACGCAATATCAATCAAACAAAACATGTTATGCGCGTGTGTGTGACAAAAACGAGGTAGATAAGCCCTTTTATTTACATTATCAGGAGCTTATCACACCCCCCAACTTGGACTTTGCTCGTCCCGAGTAAACTAGGTACGATTAATCAATTAAAAGATACAAGACCTATGCTCGATTACCAAAAGCAGGCAAGAATCAAACGCACCCTGGTAGATTCAATCACGTGCAATCCATGCAAATGCATGCCATGAACTAGGGTGAACAAACTATGCTAAAATCGTCAAGTACATGCACCATCTCGAGCTTCAATCCCAAACAGTCACAAGGATACGCTCAAATTCGAAATTTTTTTTTTTTTTTTTTTTTTTTTTTCACACAATGAGGCAAATCAACATCCCATGACAAGCGCTAGCGAGTAAATGCAATAGCCAGAGACAAAAAGCTATGCAAGCTAACAAATGAGCGCTACAGCAAGAAAATAACCAATTATTCACAACTATGCAGCTAGAGCGGAAAGCGTGCTCAAACAAACATAAATATCTAAAACGCATTAAGTGGAGTTGACGTAGCGTACGATGGATCTACTAAGGGCTTAATAAGCTTGTAATGACCATGGTGACAAAAGAAGGGGACACAAAAGAGTGGTGGCCATATACTTGCTTGGTTAACTACCCTTGGCCACCACCGACCCCCAAGGCCACATGCCGGCCACAACATAATACCATAAAGCCTACTAAAAAGGAAAAGAAAAGCGTAAAAAGATGATTACTTAAACTAACAATACTGACCGCCACCGACTCATGCCATATGGTTCCACCCACTCTCAATCCTCCCCAAACACGCGTGCAAAGTACTCATCATCGCCCTCGCCCGGCCTTGGGACCGCTTCATCATCCTCGCCACTCGGTGGAGGAGGGCTCCTATGCTCACCAATCGCACGATCGCCCCACGGTCCGACTAGAGGCTCATATCCACTCTCACCCGCCTCACTCAATTGGGTCTCACGATAGTCCAGCTTGTGGTTCATCCTCCTTTGGTCCTCCTGAATTTCAACTTGTCGGCACAGGATGGATTTGAGCAATTTCATGATAGTGACACCCTTTCTCGCTGGAACGGGAGTGGGTGGAGCTGCTGATGATGGCCCTGCTAATTCTGGCGCGGACTGCTGAGGGTTTAGTGGGGGACCCTTTTTCTTGGGGGTTTTCTTAGAGTGACTCTCACTCCTTGCCTCGGAGGTGGCGTTGATTGGCCCTGGCTTGGCTTTTGTCCAGTTGGCTGGGGTAATCTTCAATCCCCCTTGTGCTTCACAGAGTTTGGTAATCATCACGGGGAAGGGAAAGCTGAGATTGGCTTTTGGATTAGTCTTAAATTCGACTATTTGATTGAAAATCCATTGTGCACAATCCATCACCTCATCATCTTTCATGAACACGTACAAAAGTTCCAGCTCCTTAAGGTCAGGTGTTTTCTCGCTGCCGCGGGGGTAGAGATTCGCATGCAAAACTCTATTCATGGTACAGTATCCAGGTTTCAAACTACTCACCCCCTCCTGGACCTCAGCATCAATATAGACTGCTTGGTCTACGTCACCCTCCACAATATTATCACGAGGGTAAGTGATTTTAGCGCGTTCAGGCCTCGTATACTTCAGGTATTGGGCAATAATATCAGGGGATAACGTAATGTCCCTATGGCTAACAGTCGATGTAATTCTCTCATTCTCCTCATCAACAGCCATATTCGAATAAAAAGCTTTAACCCAAGAATGAACATAAACTTTGACCTCCTCAAACCAGAACTTCATACCTTTGGTTAAAACTTTGTTGATGTAGAACGCACCCGCTAAGCTCTTGTCCTCGAGTTGTCTTTCGCACGTGCACCCTCGTTCCTTCAACGATTCCACCCACTCACTTTGCTTTTTACTCTCCTTATCCTCCCTCAATTTCTTGTTTCGTTCATCAACCTCCTCTGCAGTCCGCCTATCCTTTCTCCTCCGTGTACTCATATTCCTCATTGCCTCCGACATGGCTTGGGTTCGGTTGAGTTCAGAACAGTACACGGTCAGCAACAAGCACTCTTAACTCAGCCAGATTTCACAATTCAGCCATCTCAGAATGTGACATTAATCAACCACAGAGAGCAACACCAAATAAGTCCCAAAATCGACTAATTAAACCCAGGTTGTTTCACAACAGCAGACAACAGTAGGCAGTGCTCAGGGGGTGTAACACATAGAACATTCAACAATCAACCCGTAATGAATTTGAACAAAACTCAGATTCCAAACTAATGTGCAACCACGGCTACAGAGTTTTCAGTGATCAGGTACCTCATCGTTGCAGACAACTAAGGCACCAACAATTGACCCTCAAATCGGCAAAATTTTCTCAGAGACCACAACAGTAACGCCCCAACATCAACGGAGTATCACATGCCAAATAATCCCCAACCCGATTGAAATTCTTCAGAGAACACCAGAAATTTTAACCCAACGACAGCCCACAGTCAAACTTTATCAATAGCAATCAGATTTCAACATGTACAGTGCCAGAAAAGTGACAAAAGCCGAACCACTGGGTGTGTGAGAGTTGCTCCAAAATAAGCCTATAACTGACAGATCATTCACAGAAAACATAGCAACTAAACCCAAAACTGACTGATTTCTCACGGTGGTGGCGCACACGGGTCAGTCGCACAAGAGAGAGAGAGTAATGGGGTTATTGATTTTACCTCGAAATTGGAAAAGGGGCTGAAAATCTGTTGAAAACCCACTGATCTCGACTTTGTTTCTGAAGACTCTGGAGAAAATTCCACTTTATCAACACCAAACCCCAACAGAGCCTCCAAACTGACTGAAATTTCGTGTACCGTGCACAGGGGAGAATGAACCGAGCCCTAACAACGTGGTTTGGAGTGATTTGGTGGTGAATTCGAAAATGATGAAGAAATCCTCAGCAATCTGGCTAAAATCCCATGGAATTCGACCTAAAACCCTTGTAGAATTGAAGTCCTGTTGAAGGTTTGATGGAAAGACCAAGTTCGGATGGTGGATTTTGGGTTGGGTATGGGTGATTTCGGTGGAGAGAGGGTGAGGGGTGTAATGGAGAGTGAAGCCGAGAAAGAGAGAGAGATAGTTACGGTGGTGAGAGAGAGCAGAGGGGTTCGGTTATGGTGGTACAGTTAAGAGGAGATGGAGAGTAAAGCAAGGGTTTTGGTGATTTGGTGGAGAGAGAGAAACCGACTGGTGGGTCTGTGAATCGGTGATGAGGGATTTTGGAGGTGGGTTTCGGTGGGGTTGAGGAGAGAGAGAGAGAGAGCTGTGGGTTAGGGCTCACGATTGGCTTGGGGAAGAAGATGAAATGGGATGGTTATTTCCTGAAGTGGGATTTTATTCCTCTTTTTTTTTTTTTTTTTTTTTTTTTTTTTTTTTTTATGGTGGGCTTCTTCCTATCGATAGCACTTCTCTCCTATTGATAGGAGCTGAGGTTGCTTCAAAAGTGGCCAAACTGTAGTGTTTCCTATCAATAGGACTCCACTCCCCTATTGATAGGACCTGGAAAATTTCTGCATTAAGCCCAACTTCACTCCAGTCACATATCCAACACTTTGAACTGCTCCCAATCATGCCCATAAAAATCCACAACTTCAAGAATGGCATCAACAACCCTCCAAGCATTAAAAATTACCTCCCCCAAACCTCCGAACATCCGGTTTCCTAGGTTAAGCAAAAATAGAGACTCGGACTGTGGTTTACAAAAATTAAGGCCGAGGGGACACATATGTGGTATAATCATGCAAAAATGCCTTGTATCATGTCCTACGCACGCCACCAACTCCATAATGATGCATAAAAGATATTTACACCACTCAAGCACGCACAAAAGAGTATTATTTATGCAAATGCGAGAAATGAGAACCAAAAAGCATGGGATGCTTCAAAACGAATTTCCACTCTTAATAATGCACGACACTTGACCAACAATGGCTCAACTTGTTCACTAGAGTTCATGTATATGCATGAGCATGGATGTAAACACACAACCGAATTCACCGGGGTACCAACTCTCGCCTTTATGAACAAAATTGAGCATATTTAAAGTATCCGCCTAAAAAAATGACTAACGATTAGACTAATGATTAGACTAATCCACCCCCCCCAACTTGAAATGTGTAGTGCCCTCAATGCATGCGACAAAAATAAGGAGAGGGAGGAACAAAAATGTACCGACGGGGTGGAATGTCAATCACCCAATACCTCGACCAAAGATGAGGATTTTTCATCACTCGCTCCTTTCGTCATTGGCAATGCTTCCAAGGCTCCCTCCTTCGGCCCCACGTGGGACCACAGCTAGTCGCACAGGGCCATCCCCAACGACTTTGTAGGCCTTAAAACCGCGACATTTCGTCGCACCCCTGCTTAGGGCTCCTGAATGCCGCAATCGCCACCAAGTTAGACCCAAACTACCAAGGCTGGTGCGGTAGCATGGTCACCCTGCAAAAGACTGAATTGCCAACTACCTACTAAGAGAAAATGATTAGTACCAACTCGCTCCGTGATAGCCGAGTTCCCAACAAACAAATCTTCACGCGATAAACGGGTACTACTTTTCTCCCCGAAACTCAAGACTGTGTTTCCCTATTAGTCAGACCGGCAATATAGACGAGGTACGGGTGTAACCCGAGGAGAGGCGCCATCATCTAATAGGCTATCACTCCCTTTCGAGTCAAGTGAAACACTTCTATTGTTAAAGTGCTCCCCAGAACTCTAGACTCCAAGCAACATCACTCCATTTTGAAACAATCTCGATGGAGCTCGACACTAAAATCAAACATTGCTGGACGGTATTGTCCCCGATCTCACTGCTTGCCTCGACTTCCGACATCCTAGGTACTCCATACATAGCTCAAATTCCGGGTGGCTATACCAAACCACCAATAGCCGTTCGAGCACGGCAAACGCTGGAGGTATCTCAACCTCCAAGGATTTATAGTCTCCTAGACTCCGATTAAGCGCAAATAGAATTAAGCAGAGGGGCCATCCATATACACGGGATCGACCAACTCCTCAACCACTTCCTCAATATCAAAATTTTCCAAAAATGGCTTAAGCCTTTGACCATTCACTTTAGAAATATCACCATTACTTGGATTAAAAACATCAATAGCACCGTGAGGATACACCTTATTCACAACATACGGACCCTCCCAACGTGACCGCAATTTTCCCGGAAAGAGATGAAGTCTAGAGTTATAAAGCAATACCTTTTGACCCACATGAAAAGTTTTTCTTTGAATGTTCTTGTCATGAAACTCTTTGACTTTTGATTTATAAATTGACGTGCTCTCATAAGCATCTCTCCGGATTTCCTCAAGCTCATTGAGTTGGAGCTTTCTATGCTTGCCGGCCTCCGGCATGCGATAGTTCAATTGTTTGATGGCCCAATAGGCTTTGTGTTCAAGTTCCATCGGCAAATGACACGCCTTCCCATAAACCAAGCGATAAGGGGACATCCCCAAAACAGTTTTGTATGCAGTTCGATAGGCCCATAAGGCATCGGTCAAACGAGTCGACCAATCCTTCCGATTAGGATTCACTGTTTTTTCAAGAATGTGCTTTATTTCCCGGTTTGCAAGTTCGGCTTGACCATTGGTTTGAGGGTGATAGGCCGTGGAGGCCTTGTGAGTGACACCGTATTTACGCATTAAAGTTTCAAAGGGCCTATTGCAAAAATGGGTCCCTTGGTCACTGATTATCGCGCGTGGTGCTCCAAACCTAGACAAGATGTGTTCTCGCAAGAATTCAATGACCACCTTGTGGTCGTTCGTTCGAGTGGGGATCGCCTCAACCCACTTGGACACGTAGTCCACCGCTAAAAGTATGTAAAGATAGCCAAATGACATCGGAAATGGACCCATGAAGTCAATGCCCCAACAATCGAAAACCTCAACTACAAGAATGTTAGTGAGGGGCATCATATTCCTCCGGGTGACACCACCTAGTTGTTGACACCGTTCACATGTTGTGCAAAATTCAAACGCATCTTTAAAAAGTGTTGGCCAATAAAAGCCACATTGAAGGATTTTGGCGGCGGTTTTCTTGGCGGAAAAGTGTCCACCACAAGCTTCGGTGTGGCAAAAGGCAAGGATGCCTTGTTGATCAACATTGGGCACACACCGCCGGATAATTTGATCCAGACAATACTTGAAAAGATAAGGATCATCAAAGAAGAATCTTTTCACCTCACTTAAGAAACGCCTCCTCTCTTGGGGAGTCCAATTGGTAGGGAGTTGGCCCGTGGCTAAATAGTTGACAATATCCGCAAACCACGGGCAAGAAGAGACACCAAACAATTGCTCGTCCGGAAATGTGTCAATGATAGGGAGATTCGAGGAGCGATCCTCAAACTCAAGACGAGACAAATGGTCCGCGACAACATTTTCGACTCCCTTTTTATCCTTAATTATTAGATCAAATTCTTGAAGGAGAAGGACCCACCTAATCAACCTTGCTTTTGCATCTTGTTTAGTCATGAGATATTTCAAGGCGGCGTGGTCTGTGAAGACCACAATAGGGGACCCTATCACATAAGACCGAAACTTGTCAAGGGCAAAGACAACCGCGAGCAACTCTTTCTCCGTGGTGGTGTAGTTCATTTGAGCATCGTTGAGAGTTTTGCTCGCGTAAGAAATCACACACGGCTCTTTCCCTCGCCTTTGGCCCAACACGGCCCCTATCGCATAGTCACTCGCATCACACATTAATTCAAATGGGAGGTCCCAATCGGGAGCACGCACAATCGGTGGAGAGGTGAGACTAGCTTTTAACTTGGAGAAGGCCTCCTCACACGCCGGTGTCCAAATAAATGGTGCGTCTTTCGAAAGGAGGTGACACAAGGGGCGCGAAATGGCACTAAAATCCTTTATGAACCGACGGTAAAAGCCCGCGTGCCCAAGAAAAGACCGAATGTCTTTCACACATTTAGGGGTAGGGAGGTTCGCAATTAAGTCAATTTTGGCTTTATCCACCTCTATCCCTTTCGATGACACGATGTGGCCTAAGACAATCCCATGTGTCACCATGAAGTGACACTTCTCCCAATTTAAAACGAGATGCTTCTCCTCGCACCTCTCCAACACCCGCTCTAGATTCACTAAACATGACTCAAACGAGTCCCCGAATACCGAGAAGTCATCCATGAAGACTTCAACTATTTTCTCCACCATGTCACTAAAAATGCCCATCATGCACCTTGAAAAGGTTCCGGGCGCGTTGCACAAGCCAAAGGGCATGCGCTTATACGCAAAAGTACCGAAAGGACATGTGAAGGTGGTCTTCTCTTGATCCTCAAGAGCGACCTCAATTTGGTTATATCCGGAGTACCCATCGAGAAAACAGTAGAAAGCATGACCGGCTACCCTCTCCAAGATTTGATCAATGAAAGGGAGAGGGAAGTGGTCCTTGCGCGTGCTAGCGTTCAATTTCCGATAATCTATGCACACTCTCCATCCAGTGGTCACCCTTTGAGGTATCAACTCATCATTGGCGTTTTTGACCACCGTCATGCCGGACTTTTTGGGAACAACTTGGATCGGGCTCACCCACTTGCTATCGGCAATGGGATAAATGATCCCGACATCCAATAACTTTAACACTTCCGCCCGCACCACATCCTTCATGATAGGATTCAAACGACGTTGTGGTTGGCGGGACGGCTTCACATCCTCCTCTAGATATATGTGGTGTGTGCAAACCGAGGGATCAATCCCGTGAATGTCGGCGATGGACCAACCAATGGCCTTAGTGTGTCGCCTCAAGACCTCAAGGAGCTGGGACTCTTGGTGTCCTTCAAGGGAAGAAGAAATCACCACGGGAAATGTTTCACCATTGCCAAGGAAGGCATACTTTAAAGCATCCGGGAGGGTTTTCAATTCAAGCTTAGGCGGTTGGACGCTAGATGGGAGAGCCTTGCTCTCAATGGGAGGCAACTCCTCGAACTTTGGGGACCACATTTCCATCCCACACACGTCCTCAACATCTAAAAGAGAGTATAAATACTCTACCTCCGGAGAATCTAAAAATGTCGCCTCCTCGGCGGTAAGACAAACCTCAAGGGGGTCCGTATAAAGAATGGTGTCCACGTGTTCCTGCACAAGTGTGTCTATGAGGCTCACCTCGTGGACATCGTCATCATCCCCCATCTGAGTCCCAATGTTAAAAACATTCATCTCCATCTTCATGTTCCCAAATGTCATGTTTAACAACCCGTTTCTACAGTGAATAACAGCATCGGATGTCGCCAAGAAGGGGCGTCCGAGGATAATGGGTGTTTGTGCTTGTGAAGGATTCGTGACGGGGCAAGTGTCTAAAACCACGAAGTCCACAGGGTAGACAAAGTTGTCTACTTGGACTAAGACATCTTCCACCAAACCCTTAGGAACGCGGACACTCCGGTCCGCCAGTTGAAGTGTGACTCTCGTAGGTTTCATCTCTCCCAAACCTAATTGCTCGTACACCGAATAAGGAAGCAAATTGACACTCGCTCCCAAATCAAGTAACGCTCTCTCAACCTTTTTACCCCCTATGACGATGGAAATAGTCGGACAACCGGGGTCTTTGTACTTTGGAGCGATGGCGGTTTGAATGATCGAGCTCACTTGCTCGGTGAGAAAGACCTTCTTTTGCACGTTGAGCTTGCGCTTGACCGTGCATAGGTCCTTGAGAAACTTAGCATACGAGGGTATTTGTTTGATTGCATCCAAAAGAGGGATGTTAATCTTCACTTGTTTGAAAAGTTCATACACCTCGGTTTCTGAAGACAGCTTGTTCGGCACCCTCAACCTATGGGGATAAGGGGCCGGAATGGGAGAGATAGGAACACTTGGCTCCATCACTTGAGTAGGCTCGGAGTCCGTAGGGGTGGACTCTGGAGCCTTGAGAACGGGAGATGAAATTGGAGGAGTGACCGGCTTGGGATGAATAGTTTTATCAATCTCCTTGCCACTCCTCAATGTGGTGATGGATTTTGCTTGCTCATGAGTGTTCAGGTCTTGGCCCGATGAGGCGCTCGCAAAGTGCAGACCTTGGGGGTTTGCTTGTGGTTGAGAGGGAAACTTTCCCTTTTCTTGTTGAAGCACCCCCACGGACGTGGTTAACTTGGAGACTTGGCTTTGAATCTCCCTCAAGGAATGTGAATTTTGCTCGTTGACAACCAATTGAGTTTGCATGAACATTTGGAGGGTATCCTCCAATGAGCGTTTTTGAGGGGGTTGGTGTACATTAGAGCTTTGGCCTTGGTGTTGGTAATTTTGGGGGTATTGATTGGGAGGGTACCGGGCTTGCCCTTGGTTTTGATTTTGACCTTGAGGAGGTCGAAAACCTTGATTTTGAGCCTGGGGTGGTCTTTGGGGCTGCCCT
The DNA here is from genome assembly GCA_020921065.1 of Vaccinium darrowii. Taxonomy (NCBI): domain Eukaryota; kingdom Viridiplantae; phylum Streptophyta; class Magnoliopsida; order Ericales; family Ericaceae; genus Vaccinium; species Vaccinium darrowii. The sequence continues at coordinate 21,303 of JAFMTH010000089.1, read as the reverse complement.
TGATTGGGTTCCCTCCATTTAAACAAAGGGTTATCTCTCGTGCCTGGATTGTACACGTTTGAGAAAGGATCGTACCTCTGATTGACTGCGTTCACCTCCGCCTGATCGGTCCCACGTAGGGCCTCTTTGAAAGCGGCGAAGGCGGGGCACTCCTTTGAAATGTGCCCACCCAACTCACAATAATGACAAACCTCCTCCATTTGGGCCACCGCGGCCAGCTCCGATACTTTATTCAATTCCAAAGTGTCTAGTTTTTTAGCAAGCAAGTCGACCCTACGGTGTAGGTCGGTTTGTTCATCCAATGTGAATTTACCAGAAGCACTCGGTCCAGGAGTATTCGAACTTTGGGCCGGGTGGGACCTCTCAGAAGGTTTAGAGTAATCCCAGGCTCGATTGTTCTCAGCCAATTGGTCCAAATACTCCCAAGCCCCATCGGGATATTTATCAAGAAATTCTCCGTTGCACATCGTGTCAATCAATTTTCGGCTCTCGTGAGAAATGCCGCGATAAAAAGTGATCACTTGATCTTGTTCTTCTAAACCATGATGTGGCACTGATATCAACAGATCCTTAAAACGCTCCCAGCATGCATAGAAGGTCTCGTCATTTTGTTGTTGAAAACCTTGAATTTGTTGCATCATATGACGAGTTCTATGCTCTGGGAAGAATTTCTTGAAAAATTCCCTTTGTAAATCAAGCCAAGCCCGCACAGACCCAGGTTTCAAAGCATTGAACCAATCTTTAGATTTGCCTTTTAAAGAGAATGGAAAAAGTTTGAGCCGTGCGGACTCCTTTTGACCGTTTTGACTCACAATTGTATTCACAATTTCATCAAAGTCCCTCATGTGAGAGTAGGGACTCTCATGCTCATGCCCATAAAAATGAGGAACTAAGTTTATGTGGTGAGTTTTGACAGTGAAAGTATTTGCGGGGGTAGTGTCGGGGAGGACTATGCACGAAGTGTGCGGAGTGCGTTCGGGGTTCAAGTGTTCCCGTATAGTCCTCTGACGTGGTGGTGGTGGTGGTGGGTTGTTTCGCGGAACTTCATCGTCGTCCGCCATTGCTTCGATTGGAGGGGTATCAATGCTAATTAAGCGGCGATTATGAGGGTCTCGCAGGTAACCACGCTGCCCGTGCATACACTACCACTAGCAGACTGGAGGGGTTAATCAACCACCTCACCACAAATAGTTCCGAGGGGCTATGCCGCCGCCTCGTTAAAGCCAACAAGTAAATTAAAAACAAGTAAACTACACTAAACTAAACTATACTAAAGAAGGAAATACTTACAGCGGGCAAGTGAAACTCGCGCTCGGTGGACCATTGGGTCCCCGGCAACGGCGCCAAAAATGCTTGACACCTAGCTTTGTTGTAGTTAGCGTCGCCCCAAGCGTAGGGCTAGGTCGTCGAAAGCATAGTAACCCGGCAAGACCGGGGTCGATTTCCACAGGGACCAAATGCAACCGGCATGAAGTTTGACTTGCGGTGAGAATTTGGGCTTTAAGACAGCCAACTTTTGGTTTGGTTTGTTTGGTAGAATCTCTCTCTACCTCTAAATAACTAAAAATGAAAGTTTTGCAAACTTAAACTAAAGGCAAAGTCAAGGGGTTCAAAACACCCATGACTTGGATTACATTGTTCTTCTTAAGATTACTCGGTTAAACCACGTAGTCAAACATGTTTAACCGGAAGATTTAACATTATAGCACATTTGGATTCTAGAAAATGGGTTTGATCAAGAGTAGGGTTCATTGAGGCATTTTTACAAACACTTAGAATGCCATAGCTCTAAGCATCATGTGTGGCAAGTAGTCAAGCCCTTGCCTACACAAGATCAAAGAGGTTAACAAGACTAAATTTTGATACATAAAATCGAACCCTATTCTTAAACAAACAACTTTTAATGCTCATTTTGAGAGAAGAACAAAAATAACCCAAGTCACGGGGTGCTAATCACCCCATGACCAAGCCTTGCTACACTACTCACACATACTCAAAGGAGAAATGGAAATACTACGTAGAAATACCAAGAAAACGTGAAACATAACGAAAATGAAAATAAAATACGGATTTATAAAGCTTAGAGAAGTGCTTACAACATTAATGAAGGAGAAAACCTTGGTTCTTGAAGATTGAAGACTAATTTCTAGAGAGAAGGTGGAGAGAATGAGTGAGGAAGAAGAAGGGAGGTAGAGAGAGAAAGTGAAAATGTAGAATACCCTAATAATCTGATGTTGGGTGGCTTTTATAGCCCCCAAAAATGTGTACAAAAGGTCCAAAATGCCCCCAAGATCAAAGCTTGGTCGGGTGCAAAATTTTGCTGAAAAACCCAGGTCCTATCGATAGGACTTATCCTCCTATCGATAGGAGAACTCCTTTGCTTACGGATGGCCAATCTGATCCTTCTCCTATCGATAGGACTGATTCTCCTATCGATAGGACTTCACTGCTTCCACAAAAATGGCCAGACTGATCATTGTCCTATCGATAGGGCCAATTCTCCTATCGATAGGAGTTGCTTTGTAAAAATTGATGGCCAATCTGATCCTTCTCCTATCGATAGGGCCAATTCTCCTATCGATAGGAGTTGCTTGGTAGAAAATGATGGCCAATCTGATCCCTCTCCTATCGATAGGGCCAATTCTCCTATCGATAGGAGTTGCTTGAAAAATGATCTTCGCCCGTACGTTCTCAACTTGACTTGGGCCTTTGCTCGGGCATACTTGGCCTTCTTCCATGACTTTTCTCGTGAATTTCTCGGCACCGTAGCGGCGTGCCACGTGGCCTAGGGCCTTGGGTCACGGATTGACTCGTGTTCGAGCCATGGCACCAAAAAGGTGCTTTATTCTTCCGAAAACCTGTGAATGACAAAAACACAACCTACACGCAATATCAATCAAACAAAACATGTTATGCGCGTGTGTGTGACAAAAACGAGGTAGATAAGCCCTTTTATTTACATTATCAGGAGCTTATCACACCCCCCAACTTGGACTTTGCTCGTCCCGAGTAAACTAGGTACGATTAATCAATTAAAAGATACAAGACCTATGCTCGATTACCAAAAGCAGGCAAGAATCAAACGCACCCTGGTAGATTCAATCACGTGCAATCCATGCAAATGCATGCCATGAACTAGGGTGAACAAACTATGCTAAAATCGTCAAGTACATGCACCATCTCGAGCTTCAATCCCAAACAGTCACAAGGATACGCTCAAATTCGAAATTTTTTTTTTTTTTTTTTTTTTTTTTTTTTTCACACAATGAGGCAAATCAACATCCCATGACAAGCGCTAGCGAGTAAATGCAATAGCCAGAGACAAAAAGCTATGCAAGCTAACAAATGAGCGCTACAGCAAGAAAATAACCAATTATTCACAACTATGCAGCTAGAGCGGAAAGCGTGCTCAAACAAACATAAATATCTAAAACGCATTAAGTGGAGTTGACGTAGCGTACGATGGATCTACTAAGGGCTTAATAAGCTTGTAATGACCATGGTGACAAAAGAAGGGGACACAAAAGAGTGGTGGCCATATACTTGCTTGGTTAACTACCCTTGGCCACCACCGACCCCCAAGGCCACATGCCGGCCACAACATAATACCATAAAGCCTACTAAAAAGGAAAAGAAAAGCGTAAAAAGATGATTACTTAAACTAACAATACTGACCGCCACCGACTCATGCCATATGGTTCCACCCACTCTCAATCCTCCCCAAACACGCGTGCAAAGTACTCATCATCGCCCTCGCCCGGCCTTGGGACCGCTTCATCATCCTCGCCACTCGGTGGAGGAGGGCTCCTATGCTCACCAATCGCACGATCGCCCCACGGTCCGACTAGAGGCTCATATCCACTCTCACCCGCCTCACTCAATTGGGTCTCACGATAGTCCAGCTTGTGGTTCATCCTCCTTTGGTCCTCCTGAATTTCAACTTGTCGGCACAGGATGGATTTGAGCAATTTCATGATAGTGACACCCTTTCTCGCTGGAACGGGAGTGGGTGGAGCTGCTGATGATGGCCCTGCTAATTCTGGCGCGGACTGCTGAGGGTTTAGTGGGGGACCCTTTTTCTTGGGGGTTTTCTTAGAGTGACTCTCACTCCTTGCCTCGGAGGTGGCGTTGATTGGCCCTGGCTTGGCTTTTGTCCAGTTGGCTGGGGTAATCTTCAATCCCCCTTGTGCTTCACAGAGTTTGGTAATCATCACGGGGAAGGGAAAGCTGAGATTGGCTTTTGGATTAGTCTTAAATTCGACTATTTGATTGAAAATCCATTGTGCACAATCCATCACCTCATCATCTTTCATGAACACGTACAAAAGTTCCAGCTCCTTAAGGTCAGGTGTTTTCTCGCTGCCGCGGGGGTAGAGATTCGCATGCAAAACTCTATTCATGGTACGGTATCCAGGTTTCAAACTACTCACCCCCTCCTGGACCTCAGCATCAATATAGACTGCTTGGTCTACGTCACCCTCCACAATATTATCACGAGGGTAAGTGATTTTAGCGCGTTCAGGCCTCGTATACTTCAGGTATTGGGCAATAATATCAGGGGATAACGTAATGTCCCTATGGCTAACAGTCGATGTAATTCTCTCATTCTCCTCATCAACAGCCATATTCGAATAAAAAGCTTTAACCCAAGAATGAACATAAACTTTGACCTCCTCAAACCAGAACTTCATACCTTTGGTTAAAACTTTGTTGATGTAGAACGCACCCGCTAAGCTCTTGTCCTCGAGTTGTCTTTCGCACGTGCACCCTCGTTCCTTCAACGATTCCACCCACTCACTTTGCTTTTTACTCTCCTTATCCTCCCTCAATTTCTTGTTTCGTTCATCAACCTCCTCTGCAGTCCGCCTATCCTTTCTCCTCCGTGTACTCATATTCCTCATTGCCTCCGACATGGCTTGGGTTCGGTTGAGTTCAGAACAGTACACGGTCAGCAACAAGCACTCTTAACTCAGCCAGATTTCACAATTCAGCCATCTCAGAATGTGACATTAATCAACCACAGAGAGCAACACCAAATAAGTCCCAAAATCGACTAATTAAACCCAGGTTGTTTCACAACAGCAGACAACAGTAGGCAGTGCTCAGGGGGTGTAACACATAGAACATTCAACAATCAACCCGTAATGAATTTGAACAAAACTCAGATTCCAAACTAATGTGCAACCACGGCTACAGAGTTTTCAGTGATCAGGTACCTCATCGTTGCAGACAACTAAGGCACCAACAATTGACCCTCAAATCGGCAAAATTTTCTCAGAGACCACAACAGTAACGCCCCAACATCAACGGAGTATCACATGCCAAATAATCCCCAACCCGATTGAAATTCTTCAGAGAACACCAGAAATTTTAACCCAACGACAGCCCACAGTCAAACTTTATCAATAGCAATCAGATTTCAACATGTACAGTGCCAGAAAAGTGACAAAAGCCGAACCACTGGGTGTGTGAGAGTTGCTCCAAAATAAGCCTATAACTGACAGATCATTCACAGAAAACATAGCAACTAAACCCAAAACTGACTGATTTCTCACGGTGGTGGCGCACACGGGTCAGTCGCACAAGAGAGAGAGAGTAATGGGGTTATTGATTTTACCTCGAAATTGGAAAAGGGGCTGAAAATCTGTTGAAAACCCACTGATCTCGACTTTGTTTCTGAAGACTCTGGAGAAAATTCCACTTTATCAACACCAAACCCCAACAGAGCCTCCAAACTGACTGAAATTTCGTGTACCGTGCACAGGGGAGAATGAACCGAGCCCTAACAACGTGGTTTGGAGTGATTTGGTGGTGAATTCGAAAATGATGAAGAAATCCTCAGCAATCTGGCTAAAATCCCATGGAATTCGACCTAAAACCCTTGTAGAATTGAAGTCCTGTTGAAGGTTTGATGGAAAGACCAAGTTCGGATGGTGGATTTTGGGTTGGGTATGGGTGATTTCGGTGGAGAGAGGGTGAGGGGTGTAATGGAGAGTGAAGCCGAGAAAGAGAGAGAGATAGTTACGGTGGTGAGAGAGAGCAGAGGGGTTCGGTTATGGTGGTACAGTTAAGAGGAGATGGAGAGTAAAGCAAGGGTTTTGGTGATTTGGTGGAGAGAGAGAAACCGACTGGTGGGTCTGTGAATCGGTGATGAGGGATTTTGGAGGTGGGTTTCGGTGGGGTTGAGGAGAGAGAGAGAGAGAGCTGTGGGTTAGGGCTCACGATTGGCTTGGGGAAGAAGATGAAATGGGATGGTTATTTCCTGAAGTGGGATTTTATTCCTCTTTTTTTTTTTTTTTTTTTTTTTTATTTTTATGGTGGGCTTCTTCCTATCGATAGCACTTCTCTCCTATTGATAGGAGCTGAGGTTGCTTCAAAAGTGGCCAAACTGTAGTGTTTCCTATCAATAGGACTCCACTCCCCTATTGATAGGACCTGGAAAATTTCTGCATTAAGCCCAACTTCACTCCAGTCACATATCCAACACTTTGAACTGCTCCCAATCATGCCCATAAAAATCCACAACTTCAAGAATGGCATCAACAACCCTCCAAGCATTAAAAATTACCTCCCCCAAACCTCCGAACATCCGGTTTCCTAGGTTAAGCAAAAATAGAGACTCGGACTGTGGTTTACAAAAATTAAGGCCGAGGGGACACATATGTGGTATAATCATGCAAAAATGCCTTGTATCATGTCCTACGCACGCCACCAACTCCATAATGATGCATAAAAGATATTTACACCACTCAAGCACGCACAAAAGAGTATTATTTATGCAAATGCGAGAAATGAGAACCAAAAAGCATGGGATGCTTCAAAACGAATTTCCACTCTTAATAATGCACGACACTTGACCAACAATGGCTCAACTTGTTCACTAGAGTTCATGTATATGCATGAGCATGGATGTAAACACACAACCGAATTCACCGGGGTACCAACTCTCGCCTTTATGAACAAAATTGAGCATATTTAAAGTATCCGCCTAAAAAAATGACTAACGATTAGACTAATGATTAGACTAATCCACCCCCCCCAACTTGAAATGTGTAGTGCCCTCAATGCATGCGACAAAAATAAGGAGAGGGAGGAACAAAAATGTACCGACGGGGTGGAATGTCAATCACCCAATACCTCGACCAAAGATGAGGATTTTTCATCACTCGCTCCTTTCGTCATTGGCAATGCTTCCAAGGCTCCCTCCTTCGGTCCCACGTGGGACCACAGCTAGTCGCACAGGGCCATCCCCAACGACTTTGTAGGCCTTAAAACCGCGACATTTCGTCGCACCCCTGCTTAGGGCTCCTGAATGCCGCAATCGCCACCAAGTTAGACCCAAACTACCAAGGCTGGTGCGGTAGCATGGTCACCCTGCAAAAGACTGAATTGCCAACTACCTACTAAGAGAAAATGATTAGTACCAACTCGCTCCGTGATAGCCGAGTTCCCAACAAACAAATCTTCACGCGATAAACGGGTACTACTTTTCTCCCCGAAACTCAAGACTGTGTTTCCCTATTAGTCAGACCGGCAATATAGACGAGGTACGGGTGTAACCCGAGGAGAGGCGCCATCATCTAATAGGCTATCACTCCCTTTCGAGTCAAGTGAAACACTTCTATTGTTAAAGTGCTCCCCAGAACTCTAGACTCCAAGCAACATCACTCCATTTTGAAACAATCTCGATGGAGCTCGACACTAAAATCAAACATTGCTGGACGGTATTGTCCCCGATCTCACTGCTTGCCTCGACTTCCGACATCCTAGGTACTCCATACATAGCTCAAATTCCGGGTGGCTATACCAAACCACCAATAGCCGTTCGAGCACGGCAAACGCTGGAGGTATCTCAACCTCCAAGGATTTATAGTCTCCTAGACTCCGATTAAGCGCAAATAGAATTAAGCAGAGGGGCCATCCATATACACGGGATCGACCAACTCCTCAACCACTTCCTCAATATCAAAATTTTCCAAAAATGGCTTAAGCCTTTGACCATTCACTTTTAGTAACGGTACCGTAAGATGTTTTAGTAACTGTACCGTACGGTGCATGGCTTAAATAACCGTGTTAGATTTTGTTGGTTTGTATCACTTGATATATCTATGAATGCCAACTTTTATGTTGCTCGTAATTGCTAAATTTTTTATGGCACATGTTAAGGGGGAGCATTGCTCAAAATTTCACTTGTCATTACTTTTAGAAATCATATTTTGTGTCATCATCAAAAAGGGGGAGATTGTTAGAAATAATTATTTTTGATTATGTTTTGACAAAATTGATTTCTGAAAAACAAAGTTAAAACATTTTTTTTACACTGCCATTGGACTTGTCTTGTTTATATTCTCCTTTATAATAAATGGTCCAAATATTTTGGGCTTGCTAAATTCTTATAGGCCCTTGAATTATTTCATTTTTTAACACTTGACACATACATAATATATGTCTTGGTTGTATGGAATCATTTTCCATACAATTGATGTTTTGCTGTGCAAATTTGTGGACCACGTAGATTTTAAAAGGCACTCTTTTTAAATGGACAAAATCCTACTGATGAGTTGGCAGGTTTCAATCCATAAGTCTTTGTATCACTAATTCGATAGTGACATTTTGCTCAAAAATTGAGGCTTTTGTTGTCCATTTCTGACTTTCTTCAAAACTGAAGTTCTCTTTTGTTGACTCTGATGTTCAGCATTTAAGACAGACGATCATTGCAAATCATATCACAAGGGATCTGTCGTCCAACATTTATATTTTGAAGATCCAATTTGCTGCTAGAAGATTTGTCTTCAACGAAATTATTCAAACGGTCGAATTTATTCAAGCTATAAAAATGAAGAGCTTCTAATGATAAAAAGATACAGAAGAAACCAAGCAATCTCAGAGCAATTTCAATCAGAGCAATATTCACTTGTGCACTTCATTTTCATACTACTACTTTGAGAGCTTTGTGAGCAAAATTGTGTATCTACTCTTTGAGAGAGATTTATTTTCAAACACCAAAAATTCTTATCAGTGTTGTATTGAGAGTTAGGAAAATTCTCAGTGAGCTACCACAGAACGGGGTTTTGTTCTGTGGGTGATTTTAGAGTTTGGGAGATAAACTCTAGCGGTTCGGCTAACTCCTCGGGAAAGTTAGCGTTGCGGTTGTAAGGTTTAATCAGCACCAGAAGCTGGTTGTTGGATTAGTAAAACAGCGACTCCTTAGGCCAGTGGACTAGGCTGAGCAGTGGACAAAGCTCAGACCGAACCACTATATATCTCTGTGTGATATCTCTCTCCCTTAACTCCTTTATATTTTGTCTGTGCAAATTATTTATTTATTTGCTTTGTCTAGTAATTTTTTAATTGGGCGTTATTGTTAGCAACCCTATTCACCCCCCCTCTAGGTTGCCTTTTTGGGTAACACCATTAGAGTGCGATTCCTCCTTTCTGCAACTCCATTTTGTTCAGGTGTCCCAAGCAGTGTATATTGGCCTCAATATCAGATTCTTAAAGAAATTTTACAAAAGGTTCAGGATTACGCCCTTTTTCATCATATCTTCCATAATACTTACCACCCCTGTCTGACCTTACTGCCTTAATCTTCTTCCGCTTTTGTAGCTCAACAACAGCCTTATAAATTTTAAAAGCATCCAAAGAATTAGACTTCTCATGAATAAGCTCAACTTGTCCATAACGGGAATAATCATCAATGAAGGTGATGAAATATCTATAGCCCCCAAGAACAGCAGGAGTAAAAGGCCCACAGATATTAGTGTGAATAAGTTCAATCACCTCTTGACTTCTAGGAACCTTCTCCTTTCTAGTTTTAGCAGTAAGCTTTCCCTTTGATACATTCAGTGCAAGTACCAAAGTCAGAAAAGTCTAGATCATGCAACATATCATCCTTAATCAGTCTCTGCATCTTCTCTCTAGAAATGTGACCCAAACGTTTGTTTCATAACATAGAGGATTTCTTATTCAATCTAGCACGCTTGCTACCAACAACAGCGTTAGCACTAGGAATTTCAGATGATAAACAACCAAAATCAGAACGTAAATCAACCATATATAAACCATCAGATAAAGTGCCAGAACCAACCAAAAGAGAATTATTATATACACTAACACGTCCATTGCCAAAATAAAAAGTATATCCACATCGATCCAAAATAGAAACAGAGACTAAATTCCTCCTAATAGAGGGTATATAAGCTACATCACTTAGTTCCAAAACATGCCTAGAGGATAATGGAACTTTAACAACTCCTATATACTCCACTTCAACTTTAACTCCATTCCCCATGTTCACCATCAACTCCCTCTCATTTGGCCTTCGGCTGCTTCTGAATTCTTGCAAGGAATTGGTAATATGAATCATTGCCCTAGTGTCTAACCACCACGTATTAGATGGAATATCAACCAAGTTGGATTCAAAACACACCAACGGTAAAGGGTTATCTTTCTTCTCTAACCAAGCTTTGAACTTCTTACAGTCCACCCTTTTGTGACCGTAAACACGGCAGAAGTTGCATTTTCCTTTAAAAACTTCATCCTTAGGCCTTGCTTGACAAGTTGGCCCAGGTTGCTTAATAGGGCTTCTTCTTGAAGTTTGGCTTGCTATTGTTCCCAGGCTTGAAGTTCTTCTTCTTGTGAGAACCACCATCATTGGTAACAATAAAAGCACTCTCAGGCTTGTCCATTTTGGCTCTCGCTTCCTCTTGAGTGACAATTGCAGTCATGTCACTTAAGCTCCACTCTCCCTTTTGAGAATTATAGGCAGATTTGATACCATCAAATTGTGTAGAAAGAGATTTCATAATTTGCCACACCAAAAAATCTTCAACTAGCTCAACTTTCATGTCTTTCAGCTTGTTAAAATAGTGAGTCAACTTCATGATATGCTCACGGACACTACTAAAGCCATCATATTTTGTTGAAGTGAGCAATTGCATATAAGTAGCTTTCTCAGCTTTGTCAAACTTGGTAAACTGCTTACCAATATCAGCCAAGTAAGCCTTAGCATTCTCATTGTCAGGTACACTTTGCTCAATAGACTTGTCCATAGTGTATTTCATAATCATAAGACAAGTACGGTTAAAATGCTCCCACCTTTCATGATAAGCCTTTTCTTCAGCATAACTTTTGGCAGTAGGCTTAGGTGGCTCTTCCTCCCTTATAGCCAAATCCAAATTCATGATGGCTAAATTCACCTTAAGAGACTCTTTCCAATCCTCATAATTGGTCCCAGAGAGTATTTTGATGGCAGACAATTGCAGAGATAAACCAGGATCGAAAGCTGAAGAAATGATAAATATAATCATATTTATTAAGCATGAAAAACAAAAGCATGCTTATCAAAATTTCTTCACTTTCCATACTAAAAATTCTACTAGAGTCTTAAATCACAAAGTAGTAGTAAGACTCTTACGTAGGACAAAGCAAAACGACCAAATATAATGACGTAAAAATGACCCACTACCGAAGGGGTAAAATTAAGTCACCACATCCAAAATATTCAATTGTTCTCTTTGTCGTTCAAAGCATCCTTCCAACCAATGATTTACAGATAGGGTAAAAACATAGCTAGACTGTATGGACCTTTGTTAATTACATCAACATTGCCGTTATCTACATAATCGGCGTTTAAAGAATCAGCTTTGACAATTACTGAGGGTGGAAAAATATGACCCACTTGGATACTTCAAAACTGGTTATGAAAGAACAACATAACCAACATAAAATGGCCCCTTTTATTTATTTATGCAAAGAAACCCAATTAGCTTTGCAAATGGAAACAATAACTCTTAAAAAAAAAGAACAAAAAATGACGTAAGTGTCGAGAGGTGGAACAATCAACAAGTTTCACCACTTCCGTTTTGCAAAATTAAACAAATGGAGCATCTGAAACTCCACGAGCTTCTCCCGGTCAATAAACAAATCCCATACTCTGACATGGCTAAAGCCATTCACACCAAAGACAAAAGGGGTTAACAGAAATGATAACAGAGATCGGCACTTGGCGGGAAAAAAAAAACAAATAAAATCGAGTTCAGTGTCTATCGGCAGTCTACACCCAGTAATCATGGAAAAATGCGAGACAATTTACTATCACAGCACATGGATCAAAGAACATGTAGCTCTGATACCAATTGTTAGATTTATCCCAAAACAAAACCCTAATTTCTTGTCTCAATCCGTGGCATGTGTAAGTAAATTAAACAAAACACATACCTGTTAGAGAGGAAGAAGCCATAATCTAGAAGTGTAGTAGCAAGCTTCTACTTGATGTTGATCAACTAGTTTGATGGCTGGAAAACCCATTTGAAAAACAAAGTGCTTCTTCCGTGGAGAAAAAGGAAAAGATGAGAGGTAGCTACTACCCTCTCCCCTGATTTTTCTAGAGTGAGTGAGTTAGTGGGCCAAACACTCACATATATATATATATATATATATATATATATATATATATATATATATATATATATATATATATATATATATAGGAGGAGGGTAGGATCTCCTCAAGTGCCCAATAAATTTGGCCCAGCCCATTATGGGTCCAAATAACAAAATAGCACTAGTCCACACTTAGCAAAATACATACTAATAAAATTAGGTGCATCAAAATGACCCATTACAAAAAGGATGATCATTAATCGAACGGGTCTACAGAAATACTCTGATAAATTTGATAGTCGAACTAATCTGAAACTTTTAACATAAATGAATATGCTAGTCCACAAAATATGGAATAAATTTAACAATCATAGCGCATCTATTGCATCATCTAAATATGTGCCTCAGCGTTGGAGATCCAAGCTGTTGTAGTAGTAACCCTGCAATTGCAAATTGTAGGCTCCTTGAGTTGTGACAAGTAATTTGAGGAACCTTCACGAAGAGCTAGCTAGTAGCTTTGTTGTGAGGGTGTGCACAAAGCCTAACTTGCCACGAAACCTGCCGCCATTCGAATTAATCCGAATAAGTCCTCTGGCCATTCCTTTCAGATTACCAATGCTAACTCCTCCATGTTAAGCTTAAGAGTCCCATTGGGAAGGGCTGTCCATCGAATGTGAGCACGTCTAGGTTTGGCCGAAAGAGGTTGTTTAATGGGCTGCATAATGAATTGCCACTCAAAAGCTTTACCAATTGCATCAAAATGTGCCGACAAGTAAGAGGAAAGAGGACCAAGCCTACCATGTAACTGTACTTTGCACAAGACAGATATTACTCCACTTTGCACCCAACCCCATGTTGGCAAAAGTACCTAGTATGACAGAGAAAAAGGTGGGCAAGGGCAAAGGGTTAGGCCGGTTGGTTGTCTCGACACAATTGATAAGGGTTCGGTTCTTGGGGTCGAGGCGCTATAAAGTAATTTTTTGTCAATTCATAGTCTTAGCCTGGATGACTTGCCATTAATTGGACCGGTGAGGACATTAGTCGACGTGTGTGTAAGCTGACTTGAACATCTATATAATTATGTAGTCATTCACTATGGATTAAGTCAACTAAACCATTCTTAAAGCAGCTTTTGCACTAATTGCTCACCTCTTGGCCCCGATTGGATGCGGGATAGGTTTTGGTGGGATTAAATAGTAAGGGGGTATTATTTAGTAAGGGGGGACCCACAGTGATGTGACATTTATGAAGGGGGTACTAAATAATATGTGGTTTGGATGAAAGGTGGATAAAATAGTACTTGGTTTGTTTTAATGTTTATATGGAGGTATAAGGTTGGGTGGATATTATAAAAACCAATCAAATGACCTAAGTACCCTTGTTCATGGTTATTTGTAGATTAAATATCAATTTAATTATATATATAAATAAAAGACGAATTAAATAATTTATAAATGTAAAAAATTGTAAGGTATTATAATTAAATTTTGTAATTAAAAAAATTTGAATTTTTTTTGTACGGAATAAAACTTAGTTTTTTTTTTTTTTTTTTTTGAGGAATAGAACTTACAAATTATTTTGTTGGTATTTCCACTTATTTGTTATTGATATATTTTTTATAATCCAAACCTCATCTATGATACGTAGACAAATGAGTCAATTTACTTGCAATATGGTGGACAATTAGTCAATTCAATTGAAATGTACTTAGCACCCATGTAAAGCCAGAAATGCCTCTTCATCTTCTATCCTCCTCAATTGTGTTCGGTTTAGTCTTGCCATCCTTAAATGTGTTTGGAAAATAGAAATTTTTATGCATAATTCAAAACTTCACTCAATCATAATTTTGTCATAAGAAGAGACACTCACATTGACAAGAATAGGTACGGCTATTCAAAGAATGTGCTAATATTTCATCATGTAACGGGCTCAAACACAAATGAATATCACAGACAAGGAGATCACAGTGATTATTGGCACAAACACAAACACCTCACTGATTATTACCACAGTGAATGGGCTCAGGGCATACATCATTGCCACAAACAGAAACAATGCACTGATTATTCAACCATAAACACAAATGAATATCGAAGATAAGGAGATCACAGTGATTATTGCCACAAACACAAACAACGCACTGATTATTACCACAGTGAATGGGCTCAGGGTATGCATCATTGCCACAAACACAAACAACCGGGTCAGTTTATTGCTACAAACAGAAGTGAATATCGAAGATAAGGAGATCACAGTGATTATTGCCACAAACACAAACAACACACTAATTATTACCACAGTGTATGGGCTCAGGGTATGCATCATTGGTACGAACACAAACAACGCACTGATTATACAACCACAAACACAAACGGAATCGAAGATAACAAGATCCAACACGGACGAACTGATTATTCAACAGTCACTTCCTCAAAACAACGAAATCGAAAATCACAAGATCCAACACAGACGAACTTACTCCCAACAGTCACTTCCTCAAAACAACGAAATCAAAGATCACGAGATCCAACCACAGACTAATCGATAAGAAAGAGAGAGAGAGAGAGAGAGAGAGAGAGAGAGAAATGCGAACGTAGTAGGAGTAGTTACCTGAGCCGCCGGTGGACAGCAACGATTGCACGTCGCCGGAGTTTGTCGGTCGAGAAGATGAATCGCCACAGATTGCCACAAATCGCCACACTAGAGAGAGAGTAAACACAGCAGTCGAAAGTGGTAGGGTTTCCCAGTAAAAAAGACGAGGGGGTATAAGGAGGGTTAATTGTGTAAATAGACAGGGGGTATAAAGCAGTATAATTTTATTATTATTTATTTATTTATTTTTTTTTTTTTGTTGGGGGGGGGGGGGGGGGGGGGGGGGGGGGGGGTGGTGGTTATAAATTAGTGAGGGGGAGGGGTATTATTTGAGTAGGGGTATAATTTTATCTGAGTTGTATTTTGGTTCCCAAACCATGGATATATCGGTGGGACTGGGATAAAAATAGGGAGTATAACTTATACCCCCTCCTTAACCCCCATCCAATCGGGGCGCTTAGACTAGTAATATTTTCTTTGTGCACATAAGGTCTCACCTTCAATTCCCCTCATCAATAAATTTTTGGGGCTTATGCCTGGTCGTTACCTCCAAGACTCCATAATTAGTTGAAATGCGCACAAATTGGCCTAGACATCTGGTTATCAAAAATAACAAAATAAAAAATAATATTTTCTTTGTGAGATATAAAATTCAATAATTATTGACTTCAAAGTCATCAAAATTAAAACCATTTACCAATGTAATTTGTTTATATAAGTTTATCCTGATCCTCGTATCCACCCAAACATACATGGGAGGGTGCAAAATGAAGATTGAGGCCCAAAAATACATATTTCTCAGATTATTTGCCAAAAATTAAAAAAAAAAAATTGTTTATAAAAATCAACAAATTGACAACCTCAACATTGACATTTGGAAGGACTCTAACGGTGTTGCTATCTGTTCACATTTGGCTGGCGCATTATTGTCCTAGCAAACTTTTAAAACACTACAGTACAACAAAAATTACATACCCATCATGCTTGGTCCCATTTTTACTAAAATACAGAATATTTGAACTATTTTGGACAACCTAAAACTTCATTAAGTCTAGAAATTATATTGCAAATGAACCCGTTCGAAGAAATGTGTTTGTCTCGTTAAGAGCTTGTGTAAGATGAATTTTTTTTCACTAAACATATAAGATTGAAGTTTTTAAAGTTCGTTAAAATTTCAAACCAAGCTCAAATAACTGAAATAAGTTACGAGCTAATACTGACTTGTTCAACTTGTGATGTTTTAAAAAAAATTAGGCTACTCAAGATTGGCTGCATTAAAACTTGTGACATTGCATAACGTTAAGCTTCAAAATAGCTCGTCAAGCTTTTTTTTTTTTGGGAAAGAATTTGAACAGTCCAAATGCTTCAAACTAGTGCCCCCTTCTTCTGTATCTAGTCAAGGAAAATTTTTCAGTGCTCTCCGAACGAGTGCAATTTTGTTCTCTTTAAAAGAGAGTGAACAAAACCCTCTATTCTATTGGTTGAATTGGTTAGTCATGTTCACTGGAATTTTTCTTTTTTAGTCACTATACGGAAAACAAAAAAATTTCGCAAAAGACAGTTTTCATTGCCTTTACGTTTTTTTTTAATTCAATTTTTTTCGAACTTCAAATAACGTTTTAATATAAATATTTTTTTATTTCTCTCATCAAAACAAATGATTCAGCCCAAAAGATTTTGACGAATAACCAATAAAAAAACAATGAAAATCCTATAGTACCCATTGTCTCAGGGAAATTTTTTTTTTGTCCGAAACACAACTTGAAAGTATTCCGCACACAATAATGAATACGAGGGTACGTGAGTAACCACCGTCAGGTGATGCGACAACGATCTTCAATATATTTGTGACGGGTTTTCTATTTGTGTGAGGTCCGTATAGTTATTTTGGGGTAACTGAAATCTGGCAAAGTTTTTTTTGATCGACAAAAAGGATTTTATCCACTTTTGAAAAAGATACAAAGATTAAAAAGATCATGGGCACACCAGCATATGTTAAGGAAGGCAAGAAGCCAACTAAGCACACCAAACTTAGAAACGCAAAACCGCAAAACCCAACTAAAAAAACCTCCTAACAAAAACAAGCAACGAGCCAACGACCACCAAAAACAACTCAAAACCCAAAAAAACAAATCGAAAGGACCATAACAAAAACCAATAGGACACTCCCCAAATCCCCCAAATCTAGGAATTAAAATTCCAAGGAAGAAATTTGGCAAGTTTGGTAGGTCGTCTGGTCAGAATCTCACCCTTTAGAATAAAAAATCAAGTGGTCACTGGTTGTTACTTAAATAGGGAAATTGCCATGAAGTTTCTCATTCATTTTTATAGGGAAATTGCCATGAAGATTCTCATCCACTTTCCTCTCCATTTCCTCCCTCTTTCCCCACTCCCTATTTCGTATCTCCAAATAAATTTGGAGAAAGAGAGGGAGCTATATATAATATATTAAGACTCCTCATTCAACCGTTGATTACGACAATACGCAGCAAGGATTTAATCTTAAGTTTTACTATAAATCTAAATCATTCATTGCTCTAATTAAATCCGTATCATACATTGTAAAAAAAGACGGTCTGACGAGAGCACTAAACCGCGTAATGCTTTGGGGCATTTTATACCAACGAAAAGCAAACAAGAAAACGATGGAGAACCATTATCATCCAACCCCCTATTATTAATGCCGTGGTCCCTCTTTTGTCTGCCAGTTCTCTCTCTCTCTCTCTCTAAAAGGGTATTTCACCATCACATCCTAACAATTCAATCTTTTCTATTGACCCATATCTAACAACTCCTCCTCTCCTTCCTTGAGACAGTTTTTGATGAAACTGGTGAATTTCGCACAAAACCCATAAACAGAATTTCATACACAGATACTTTTCTTTTAAAATTTTGGTGGGGTTATACATCAATGGCTGGAACGCTACCTGGAGTTGAATGTGCACGGCGGCGGAGGTTCCACCAGAGCGGAGGCGGGACAGAGGCGCCGAGCGCGGCGGCGCTTGGTATGACAAGGCGGTCGACTTTTTGTTTGTATACAAGCAATACTTACAATGATTCCCATCTCAGCTCAAGCTCTTGCTCTTCTCTGGTAATTATAACAAGTTTACATAACTTTCTCTGATTATTGATTCATGTTCAAATCAATAAATTGGTTTCTTTGAAGGTTTTAATTATCGACTAGCCGATAAGTTTTTTGTTTTGCGACAGTCGATGACTGGATGGATGGATCTAGATTGTAGTTAACTAGTTAATAGTTTTGAATATCGGCCAATACGTACCGTATTGGCCGGTTCGTCTCGAGATTTGGAGGTTCGGATACAGATATGTATTGTACCATATCGGCTGATACACCCAAAAAAGTTAAAAAATTCTTGACCGTTACACCCGATTTCCGCGACGTATCATTCGAAAACGATTTCAGACTGACATATGAGCACATAAATTGCTAGCTCTAGATGTTTTGCTTTGAATGAAGGAATTGGTGATCCTGCCGGACCCGCACTGCAGGATCCCTGGATCTGAAACAATTATACTAGATAGTAGATGTTTTGCTTTGAATGATGTACTTGGATGCTATGTACTATACTATGAATGAAATGTTGCTTTTTCCAGTAAAAGTACAAAGCTAAGATTCAATTGTGAATGCCAAAAACAGAACAGGAGCAACATCCAGGCATATCAAGGTCAGAAGTTGGGAGGATTGGCTGGAAAAGCTAAAGATAGGTTAGATGAGAGGCTGAGGGCTCAATGGAAATCAGAAACAACCAAAAGGTAATAACTTTCTTTGTATATCAATCACTCTCCTACGGACATTGTCGAAATTGGGACATTGTTGAAATGGATGGTCGGATGTAGGCACTATACGGTGTAGTGCTATTGGAATTCCTTGACAATGCACGGCTCAGATTTAATGTAAGCTCCTCCATGTCTGAACCATCAATTGCTTGAATTAAATCAAAGTTGTGCATTATCGAAATGGACAATCGAATAAGGGCACTACACAACGTAGTGCCTGAGGGAGAGGGACACAATAGGGACTGTGTCCGTTTTCTTTATCACCTGCATTTAGGCTATTGTTGGGATTGGATTCAGGTTTAGATAAGTAAAAAAAGTAAAAGACACTAATAGATCATTTTTTCCCTACGTTGTTAGGAAGTGGAAAGAAATAAGAAAACGTTGGAAAATGATTTCTACACTCCCCGATCTTTTCATGGCCTCACTTTTTTTTTTCTTTCTTTTCCTTGCAAATTTTCATGAATACCCAAGTGCCGCAATTTTTTACCTACAAAAGGGTAATGTTGTAAATTCGCTTGCAAAATGACCCAGAAAGAAGTGCTATCATATAAATCAGTTACCGATGTTTTTACCTCTTAGCAAATTCAAGATCCAAACGTAGCATTCAATTCGTAAAGTGTGTGACAAGTGCCTAATTTTCGAAATTAAAATTGTCCCTATTCCATTTTTGCCACAACTAAATTTAGGAATACAAAGATCCAAGAGAGCTCGAGGAGCACTACAGAGAGAAGAACAATGGAATCCAGGGATTTGCAAATAGATGTGTTTGGAGCAAAGAAAAGTGGATCAAAGAAGTTCAATTGGGCAAAACTTGGGTGGAAGTCAATAGACCAAGTTGAGTGTGCTATTTGTTTGGAAGTGTTCAAGAAAGGTGAGTCATTGGTTAACCTACCCTGTGCCCACAGGTTCCATTCCAGGTGCTTGGTCCCTTGGCTTGAGGCCAATGCTCACTGCCCTTGTTGCAGAATGGGGATTTTGAATTAAACAAAAAATAATCATTGTATTGTATGTAGTTATTCTGTATCTATACATATCAAGTTTGAGTAGTACTTTTTGTGAAACTAGCTCACTTAAAATTTTTAAATCAAGTTTGAAGAAGCTACTGCTCGTCCGTTCATGTTCAAAAAATATTATGTCTCGAGTCGGCTTGATTGAAACTTGATTGTGACTGACCCATTTAATAAACCCCATAAAATCTGTTTCGATTTGAAAATTTCTACTTTCGGCCCTCCTAAAGTAGGCGAAAGAAAAGTGGAAATCAAACAGATTTGATTAATGAATTGTGCATTGTGATTGCATATTTTGGATTATAATAAGAATGAAATGATGTGTGCAGAATAAATTTTATAAAAGGTGGTGTGGTCTGTGAGTTAAAGTATAGTCAAAATCCGGAAATGCAAAAACGCGTTAACGGGGCAGCAAAGTTACCCTGCATTACATCCATTCAATTCCGCAAAAGTACTAATTTTTTTTAGGGAAAAAATACAAAAACCCCCTGACCTTTGGACCAAGTATTATAGAGACACTTGACCTTCAATAAACGTTAACTAAACCCCTGACCTTTGCATTCCGTTATCAATTAACACCCTCGTCCCATTTTTCGTCCAAATGCTAACGGAAAAGCTGATGTGGCGTTTACTTGGATACTTTGAGACACCTGGGCTAATATTTGGCAATGACATGGACGTTCTAACAAATTTTGGTGCCAAACCCAATCACAAACCAACCTACATGGCGGTGCCACATAAGAAGATGGGGCCCGCCACTTCCCTAAACCAAAAAAAAAAAAAAAAATTTCAAATCTGTCTCTCTCTCCTCCCCAAAACCCACCGCCCTCCTCACCCTTCTCTCCGCTTGTTCCCACGACCACCAGCCACCACCACCACCACAACAACTTGGGGAAAAGAAAGGGAACCACAAAAATTTTCCTATCAGATTTTCATTTCTATAAAACCGGACGGAAATGAAAGTCTCTCTCTGATTTAAGGGAAAAATCCAACAAACCCATGTGGTGGTTGAGTCACTACTTCAGAGGAAAATTATCAGTGGCTGAGTCACAACTTGGGGAAAAAAACCAACAAATCCAAATCGGTGGGTCACATTTCGTCTCTATTCATTCCGTTTGTGTTGTTGGCCGACCGGCGTGTGACAACATTCTGTTGGGATTCCACCCCGTGTGGGCCATTGGGCTTAGGCCCGGATGGGAGGGCTAGGGTTGATTGATGTATCATATATATACTCATTATAGCCTTGTATTATTGTGTGTGGCAAAATAGAGAGAGAGGCAGAGAGTTTGAGAGAGATACACGAGTGACTGGTGAGGATTCAACTATTGTGAGACAGAGTGAGTGTGTAACAATATTCGCGGATTAATCTCCGGATCATAGTGAAATCCCCCTCCCCGTGGACGTAGGTCTGATTGGCCGAACCACGTAAATCTGTGTGTTTGATCTTTCTCTTGATTTACTGTTTTCTGTTGCGAGAGGTGCGTGTGTTGGGCATAACAAGTGGTATCAGAGCTTTGGTTGA